>CAJHNH020001805.1:0-143040 GCA_905116865.2 Candidula unifasciata | reverse complement strand
GTGTCTACGGCTAATAATCTCTTTTGAGTACAAAGTTTTTTCCTCTCTTATCTGCCATTCTCTCTAACTGCCCTACACATTTCAGTTTATTAGCCCTCATGATGCCATTGATCAACGGTGATTTAAACAGATTATGAATACCTTGTTGCTCCTCACTCTCAATTCCCCGCTGGTTGCATCTTTGATGGGTTAAAAAATTGCGTTACGCTAATTCAGTACACTTCTAATCACTGTTTTTTTTAATACATTTTTTATAAGGGTTGAACAAAATGCATACATTTGAAACAGTGATGCAAAATTTATAAAACATTGCAAAACATCGGTGTTTGTATCAAAAGTACACTAACATATTCCTCACAATCATTATGTGCATGACTTCTTTATTCCCAGTTGTTCTCTGCTATTTAACGCGAGAGTACCACTCGATATATTGGTTAGTTGCGTATCCTTTAAAGGACGTCGCAGAACCAACCCTAACAGCCCCTGGCTGTTGTGTGGTTTTTCTTGGCAAATTTAAGTCCAGTAGTTTGCCATTGCTTCTGGACGGTCGGCTTTCTTGATACCACTGTCGAAACCAACGCAAAGTGAACGGCCTGCAGCTGGGATCGAAGCCGGCATATATTTTTCTCTTCCAAAATTTAGTTTCGGTTGCCATAAACATATAATGTGCCAGTGGCAATGTTTTCATAATCACCTACAGATGGGGCAAGTTTTCCGTCGACACACTGTCTCATTTCAGGTTCGCTACTCTCTGTACAGGGAAGGCAAGGAGGTCAGATACATCAGCTTCAATGGAACAGGTACCACCAATGAGTCATGGTTCAAGCAAAATGGAATCTTGTCAACATCATGGGGAATGCTGAAGAACGAAGTGTCCATTCCTCGTTTTAGCTTGTTGGGGTATGTGTAGCATTTAGTACTTAACACACATATGAGAGCATAATAGCGAATGTGTGCCATATAGTACCTAATACATATATGTGAGCATTTTAGCGTATGTGTACCATTTAGTACATAATACATGTGTATGAGATTGTTAGCGTATGTGTAACATTAAGTACCTAATACACACGTGTGAGCCTGTTTGCGTCTGGGTACCATTTCACTATTTCGTACCTAATACATTATTCTGAGCTTGTAAGTGTATAAGACGATACGTTTTCCAAACTTATTTCAAGTTAAGCCAAAAAAAAAAAGCGGGGGGGGGGGGGTGGGGGGGGGCTGATATTGAGCACATCACACCCTGAATACGGACTGATCTATAAAAATAGGAGTTTTTTAGAATGATTTGCCCGATGTTTCACTAGAACGAAAAGAGTCCTTCACTAAACAGCTTTTCAGAGAAATGCACAAACGAAAGGAGACAATCAGCACAATACATTTCGACAAAGGAATGCTACATTTTAGCTACTAAAAAAAATGTAGGTTGAATTATGAGATACGTTTCCAGTTGGCTGCTTGTTTCTTTAAATATATTTAGATTGACGTTTGAAAAATAAGGAAAATAAGAAGAAGAAGAAGAAGAAGAAGAAGAAGAAGAAGAAGAAGAAGAAGAAGAAGAAGAAGAAGAAGAAGAAGAAGAAGAAGAAGAAGAAGAAGAAGAAGAAGAAGAAGAAGAAGAAGAAGAAGAAGAAGAAGAAGAAGAAGAAGAAGAAGAAGAAGGAATGATTATAACAATGATGATGATGATTGAAAAGACTATTTATTAGTCACTTGGAGGGAATGTGAATCATCGGATAAATATTCACTGCGAAATACTTGATGATTTGTTTACAATAAGTGCTGATACTTCTCTCATCCTTGGATTGATTTCAGGTGTACGTATAACATAAGAATTACTAAACTTCGAGCAGGGTGGCCGCAACAGAGAAATAAAAAAAATGGGAGGGGGGGTGGCCCTTGAGTGCGAGTAATATATAACGGACTCGCACGATTAGACCATAATTGTGTTGTCTACTACTGTAGTGTTTAGTAAACAATTACTTTCAGGTTTAAATCTCCTGGATCAAGACGTTCCTTCATTATATTTGGACCTTACACTGTTTGTGGTACTGATCACGGCCTGACATTCATCATCGAAAAAGCGAACGACTCGTGCGGACGGACCTGGGGACTACAGACATCCTCAGTGCCCGTCTTCGTCTACTCTTTGAGGGATACTTTAGTTGCATTAAATACAAAAGGTAATAAATGTTCAATGTTTTGTCTTACTGTATGATGTCTTACATATACACTCACTGGCAGAACAAGGATTCTTCTGTTATGTGCCTGAGGCAGGGTGAATGAAGTTTGTTTTTATAGTTTGCCCTTTGTATTTTCCTGCGTGCTTTTCAAGATCGAAACCAGTATAGTAATGTCCGATTACGTTTCCTGAAAGCATCCAACATTTGCAATATGGAGACAACTGTTTGTCTTTTTTTAGAACCACTTGAGGACAAGTTCTGTAGAAATGAAAACATTCAGAACTATTTGAGGACAATTTCTGTAGAAATGAAAACACTCAGAACCACTTGAGGACAAGTTCTGTAGAAATAAAAACATTCAGAGCTACTTGAGGACAAGTTCTGTAGAAATGAAAACATTCACAACTACTTGAGGACAAGTTCTGTAGAAATGAAAACATTCAGAACTACTTGAGGACAAGTTCTATAGAAATAAAAACATACTCATACTGAACTCCGCCTGCTGGAAATATATATTTCCGTTCACATCTAAAGTGTTGCCAAAATAAGAAGTTGTTAGGGATACAAAGAAGACAAGTGATCACAGTTTAGGCACAGAAGATGAAGTTCTCACTTTCATCATAAGAAGATTATAATTACTGTTTGACGAAGAAGATATGATGATAACAATTTAAGACAGCCAAGGTGATTACTATTTGCGACGGAAAGAGGTAACATATTGCTATTTACAAATGACAGAATTACCGTATGTGATATAAGGAATCGGGGATCTGGGATCATTGTTTGGATTTGATAAATTTCCTATTAATTAAGTTATTGTATAAACTAGTCAAAGCTGCATCTGGGTTAAGACAGGTATTTGTGGCATTTAAGTGCCAGACTTGGTCACTCACAACAATACATAAATGAAAATTAGTAACCATGGAATGACTATAGGAGGGACCAGGAGAGATAAAATCAGATAAAGTCGGCACGGAACAAATTCTCAATTACACACAAAGACAGCAAATCAAATGGTTTGCCCACTTGGAAAGAGTGCCTTCTGATGCAGTACCACACAAGGCATATAGTATAAGAAGAGAAGGACGTAGAGCAAGAAGTAGACCAAGATCAGTATGGGAAGAAGCAGTGGGAAGAGCACGAAGCAGAACCTTATATCTCCCTCGACACCTGAAGTGGAAAAGGAGGTGAAGAAGAAGTAGAGATATTATTTTATGTAATATGAGGTAATCTGAATAACATTTGACGCAGAAGCTATAGCGGTAATACTTTACGAAAGAATAACGTAAAATGATCACTTTTTACAATATCAGGAGGTAAGAGACTTGTGACAGTTTCAGAAATCAAATTGGCAGTGATCGGAAGAATGAATCAATGAATCAATATCTGAGATCACTGCACTCGAGACATTCTTACAAGTGCTCTGTCGTCTTCCTTAGCAGCCAATGTGAAGTTTCTATACTGATGGTGCCAGTAAAAGCTTGATTCAAATTCTGCTCCTGTTGTTGTTTTTTCACCTTGGGCGTCGACAATCCGAACATACGCTCTGCTCATACTCTGCTGAATCAATCTCCACTGTATGGGTATTCTGTCTGTTCTGCTGGATTGTCCACTTGATTATAGACTGACATTTATTGATTAGGAAGCCTAAGGCAGTTTATGCAAACCCGGTGTAGATTCGAACCCACACCATCCAGACTTCAGGCCAGCAGTACGTATAGACTAAGATTAGGTATAGGCCATTTATGTTGTCTCCTCTGCTTGTAGATATTTCCTGTGGGGAGGTGATTTTCTTCAGATGTGGGAAGGAAAGTTCGAGCCTGTGCAAGGTACCTTAACCAGCAGTACTTGATGTGCAGGTTTTAGGGAACACAAGCAGTGCTCCACTTATAAAGGCGTATGTGGCTCTAAACAGAAATAGCATGAATTTTGGAGCTAGGGGCCCACAGAGATGCAATACCCAGATAGCCTCTGGAACTCCTTATCCCACCAATAATGTATATGGGCATAAACCTCTATCGAGAATTCAGTGTTACAAAGACCTTGTCTATGTGCCGATACTTTTACTTAATGACAAACAATAATTCCTTGTCCTCCGGTGGAGAGTCTCACTAAATGGCAACAACACAAGGTTAAAGATGGCTAACTGTCCGAGAGATGGGATCGATGTTTCATTCAAAGTCCAGAAAGTGGATGAATAACCGAGATTTTCCGCCTGGGTTTAACAGTCGGTGAAGGCGAACAAGCAAACAAACATGGATTCCACTGGATTCTTGGTATTTTGTGCATGCTTCCAGTCAGACCGCAAGTGTCACTATCAGCATGGATTCGTTTAGTAGTAGTAGTAGCAGATTTTTACCCCAATAGGACATGACACAAGCGACAAACACCCGATGACACAAAGTGCCAAAATGCGGATGAGGATCACCCGTGGAGAGGTCCCAGAAACCGCGTTCAGCCACTAGACCACATTTATGGCCGAGCTATATTGCGGTCCCTGGCAAGAGCCATGGTGGGACTTCAAAAAAAAAAAAAAAATTGTATCTTACAAGGAGATGACTGGATTAAGCATTTATACGTTTATTTGACTTCTGAACAAATAGACTGAATGCGTCTCCAATTGATTATCGTTAACTCATTGGTTGAATCTTTTTCTTCTTTGCGTTTATTCGCTAAAATCTCAGGCGGAAAGTGCCGGTTGTTCGTCCACTTCTGGACTCAAGTCGTATTTCAAAAATGAGTATTACGTGCACATCTGTCTTACAAATCTGACCCATTTGTATGCAGACTGTTGGCTAATTGCCTCTCAGGGAGATGCACTCCTGCTTCAAATAAAGCTCCTAATTAGTCGACTCTTACGATAATCTTTTAGGTAGGCTGTGGGTCTCTTCATGTTGTCCCCGCAACTGGACACTGGAACCCACACGGGGACATTGATTGAATGATTTGTTGGCATTTTGTCGACAAGATAGCCCGCTACAATGTCACTGTTAAAATTAACATCAGCAATGTTGTTTTGTTACCGACAATATAGTCTTACTTTCAAGATGGAATCAATAATTTAAACCAGAGTTTCAAGGCACTTTTAAAGATACGTAGAATAATAGTTGGCACAATACAGATGTTTGTTCTCAAGCGCACACTAAAATGCTGTTTTTCCTTTGTTTTATTTTATCAACAGAAGTTGGTGTGGCAGACGCAATGGCAGTGTTTGTCAAGTTTAAGGATATATTTGTCAATGCCTGAAGCCACAACATTCAGATGATAACTCTGGATATACCAAGGATTTGGAGTTTAACATTATCTTGTTTCATATAGGGAATGCGCGTCAGCGCGTAGGGGTGGGGGTGGGTGCTCAGGCATACTGGGTGCCCCTAGTATTTAAGGGCCCTGAGCCCTCTTTTTTTCTGGTGGGTGAAAATTGATGGGAGGGGGCGCTCCAGCCTCCACCAGCCGACCCAAGAAAACTTTCAAAGGAATTGTGACTCTATTCTACCACGTGTAGACAATCTCCTTTTATGCATTTTTATTGTCTTTATCAATATTTCTCTTTTCATTCTCAGCATGTCTACAATTTCTGAATTTGATTTCTTTCTTTCTTTTTCTGTTCTTTTATTTTATTTCTTTTCTTTCTTTTTCTTTTCTTTCTTTCTTATCTTTCTTTCTTTATATTTCTTTCTTTTTATTTTTTTTTTTTTTTTTTTTTTTTTTTTTTTTGTTCTCTTTCTTTCTTTCGTTTCTTTTTTTTTTTTTTTTATTTTTTTCTTTCTTTTCTTTCTTTCTTCTCTTCTTTTTGAGCGTTTTCTCTTTTTTTTTTTTTTTTTTTTTCTTTATTTTCTTTCTTCTTTCTTTCTTTCTTATCTTTTCTTTCTTTCTTTCTTTCTCTTTCTTTCTTTTTCTTTCTTTCTTTCCTTTCTTTCTTTCTTTTCTTTCTTTCTTTCTTTCTTTCTTTTCTTTTCTTTCTTTTTCTTTCTTTCTTCCGAGACTTTCTTTCTTTCTTTCTTTCTTTCTTTCTTTCTTTCTTTCTTTATTCTTTCTTTCTATAAAGTAAACATAATCTTCTGTAAATCCACATTTTGAATTCGTCATCCTCTTTTTCAGTATTCCGAGCCCTTAAAGCCCATTGCTGCACATATCACCCACCTCCGTGCATCTCTGTGATTGATCTTGTCTTTTTAGTTAGTTAGTGACTCCAAGTAACTGTAGGTCTGCCGAGATATTAAGGACCTCAATTTGAAATTATTAAAAAGAAATTGTGTGCTGTCTCTACAATAAAGGTTGGCTACAGTGCGCCCATTGTTGTCTTTAGAAATATGTGACGAGGCGCCAGTCTCTTCCATCATGATTGCAATTTTATCAAACTGAATTTAATAAATACGATTCTTTCTACATTTGTGTGTTTTTCCTTCTTAACCGTCAGCCGATGGCTGATATATAGTGTCTATTTGTGATAAATATTATGGAAACTAGAGTTACTGTAATATAGACGAATGATGAGACCACTAAGGGCAGAGGCAAAGTACTACTAAGATAACATAACCCTTGACCTTTTAGGGTCGTGGAGGTGTATCAATGAAAGTAGTAGCTCATAAAACCCGCCATATTTCTCTGTCTTCTGCTTGATGAATAGGTGAATGATAACTCAGTCCTGTCAATTTCTTGATGTTGTCATTCCAGGTTCTCCTTTGCCCTCCTCTTTTTCGACTGCCCCTCCTACCCCCCCCCCCCCCCCCCCTCACCCCTCCCCCCCCCCCCCCCCCCAAGTACAGTCTTTTGCAATCGAAACATGTCTCATCACGTGCCAAAACCAAACTAGCTTGCGACGTTTCACCACTGCCAAGAGAGGCTCCTGATGTCCTGAAAATTTGTTTATTTTGTTTCAGACAATTTTGTTCGTTTTGTCTTCTTTTTCTTTTTCTTTGCGTTCGGTTTCGTATGCTCAGATCAGACCATCGGGTGGGTTTCCTCTATGAACTCGCATGTGAGCAGCAGGTCCTTCGTGGTTCAGCATAACTTGCTCTGTCCACTTTGCTCTTCAGGCCAGGTGTCTTTTTGAAGTTGCAGGTAGAGTGGGCAGGTCTGCAGAATGTGCTCATGTGTTTGTAGTCCTATTTGACAGGCACACTGTGGGGACTGTAAGTCTTTATTTTATGCATGTAGTAGTTGAGCCTGCAGTGTCCTGTCCGTAGAGTTTTGTCCGATGCCGTCAGAAAGACCTAAAACCTAAAGGAAACATTACTAGCCTATGCTTGCTTTCATACAATCGGTGTGTGCCGTGTTTTATGATAACCTGGTAACATCCCAATATTCCTCTCCTGTTATATGTATTCCAGTATGGGTCTTTCACTCTGGCGGTTCATGACCAATGCCAAGAAAAGCTCTTAATGTCCTGCAAATTTGTATATTTTGTCTCTGACATATTTGTTAGTTCTGGATTCTGACTAACCAATTCATAAAATGCGTCTATAGCTTTTAGAAATCCCCAATCCTCCTTTCCATTCCCACAGTGAGAGTCCAACTCTCATATCTTTATAGGAAAAAAAGATAATACTAGTGATGTGTATATATTGACCATAACTGCGCTGCTGATTTTGCTCTTCCACATCGTATTCAGCTGGGACATCCCGGCTGTTGCTATACTAATTGAGCACGCAGGCCCGTTTTACATTCGACCCTATCAAGCACTCATCCTTCAGATCGTAATTACGTGTTATCAATTATTCATTTTACATTTATATAAAAAATATATAATGAAAAAATGCATACACACATCATGTATACACGGTCATACACACTCTGAAAATATACGTACACACACACTCTTACGTGCCCATACGCACACAGACACAACCACACCCAGCACACCCCTACACACACACACACACGCAAACATATATATATATACACACACACACATACATACATAGATATACATACAAGCACCCACACACTTAAACATATACCCTCATACAGTACATACATGCACTCATGATCATACAGATAAATACAAGCACCAGAGAGAGAGAGAGAGAGAGAGAAAGAGGGAGAGAGAGAGAGAGAGATCTTAAAAGAAGACGATGGACATTCTGTAATCACGATAAATTTGGAAGAGAACATATCACAAACATTAGAAAGAGACATTCATTGTTTAGTTAGTTAGTCATATTATGCAAAGAAGGAAAAAACACACGTCGTAACCACTAGAAATAACTGTGGAAAAAAAAACAAAAACCGGGGAAAACAACGAAACAGCCTATTTCTTGACAGCCTTGTGTCATGGCTAGAGTAGCAAGAACGCTGTGGGCGTTAAAACTACTGAAATGGGGTGGGGGAGGAGGGAGGAGGGGGGTCTCAAATGATCAAGCCTTGGGTTCCGGCCACCATGACGTCATCATCATATCCCAATGTCGGTTGGCGCAGATGTTCATATACATCAGCCACCGGGTCGCTCATTGGCTCGTTCGTAGACGACCTTGTCACCGATCGGGACAGTAATTGAGTCTGTCTCCTTTGACCCTTTGTGACAGGCGATGCTAAGCGATTTTATATGGCTCACATATCTAAATCATAGATATACCCTAAAGCTCTCCCTTTGGATATACTGACTGAAAGTGACGATTATCCCACCGAGCAAAACACTTACCTACCTAGCAGATGTTGTCTCTTCACATATCAGTTTTTGGTGTTCTGGATGAGTTCTAGTGATCATACTCCTGACTGACACTATCTTGGACCATCCAGCAACCTTGTCCCTTCCGCATTTGCTTCTGTCACCACTGATCTCTCAGCCATCACAACGTTATCCAGTGCATATTTTCTAACCACATGACACAATATTGTTTGTTTCTTTCTTGTGTCTGTGTATAATGGCACACACAACTTAGTGTTTTGTTATTATTGTTGCTCTTGTTGTTGCTGTTGTTGTGTGTAGCGAGATCAATGCTACCAGTGTAACATACAGACTATTGAAGTAAAGTTAAGTAAAGGTCCCTTTGCCACGCCTTTAGGCGTATAGAGCATATAGTACTAGACCTATATTTTTAGACCAATCGGCACAAGATGGGTGATTTGGTCAACATCACGCCGGTCACTTTTACTTTCGGGACTGCAACCGGTACCCACTCAAGGTTGGGTCGACCTGGAAGTCAAGGAACATATGGACTACTACTATAAATAATGAGCGCAGAATCACGATAGAGATGTCCTAGAAGCGCTTCTATAATTGTGGAAGACTTTTCTAAACGAGGGCAGGTTTTGCTAGTCACACTCGCCATCGCCATGGGCTGTGAGTCCCATGCCTCCTCATAGCACAGTATAACACTTTCGTCTGCAAAGAACGGAAAGGTTCCAATGCTGTAGTGGTGTAATTAAAGGATTGCAATAATAGATCAAAGATATTACTATTCCATGAACTATCCGAAATCTTCACAATGGTTATGCTAAACTGCTTAAACGCTGGATACTGATAATTCATGTAAATTATTCGACAGGTTTGATATTGTTTAGCCAAATGACGTATCTGTTTAGATATACATCCAACAATCTGAAATGTTGATCAATATTTTGATGGTTTTATTCTGTGTCACGCTTACTTAGCGCAGTTTGTTCTAGAGCTGGCAAGAAAAAAGAAAATAAATTTCAAAAAGCAAAATGAGCCCAGGTAGTACAGATAAAATGCAAAACGTGAGTTTCGGATTGTAGCTCCAGGGACTCATGATCGATTATGTTGGACATTGTTGGCATACTTTTTACAATCTATATCGAGCGTTTGTTGGTCATGGTATGTGCTTGCTTACAGCCCGGTCATGTGTATTTTCCGATAATTGCAATTTTTTTTTTTAATTGGGTGAAGGGGGAAAAAAACACCTTCATTGCCATCCATATTTTCCAGAGTGATGGTGCTAAACAGACCCACACCCCGACCGGGTCAACCACTGGCTCGCCGGTAGACGACTTCGTCGCCGGTCGGGGCTGCATTTGAGTATGTTTCCCTGGATCGCATCAGCACTGCAAGAGTCCTTTTTTGGAGGGCTCTTCGTGGTACGCAATGCTAAGCCATTTTATATAACCTAGTCAAAATTATAACACAAAGCTTCCCCTTCGGGGTTGCTAGTTGAACGTGAAGAAATTTTTTTCTCTGAGCAAAGCATCGAGAAAAAAGCTAAAAGGACCCGGACTTTATTTAAGTACATTTTGCAAAGTCACCAATTCGTCTTGTCCCTATCCGATAACATCCGGTAATTCGTGCAGCAGGAGAAAATCAACCCTGAGCCTCGTGAACTCAGGGGGGCCCACTCTCTGAAAATGTCTAGGTGCTCGTGGGCCGAAACATTTGTCGACGAGAGATTACTTCTACTGATGATTGGTAGACTCCTGCTGTACATGCTCTTCTTATCTCAAGTACATTTTAATAACACGCTGGATAGCAAATAAATATAATAATATTTTTGAAAAAAAAAAACATGAAATGAATAAGTAAATACTTGAAAAGACGAGAACTTTTATACATGGTTAGCGCACGGTGGAAGGTGAGGGGACGGGGGAGGGAGGAGGGCTGCTTAGCGCTTTTCAACACATTGTCTAGTGGGGGGGGGGGGGGGGAGTGTGTGCTTAGCGCTTTTCAACACATTGTCTAGTGGGGGGGGGGGGGGGGGGGGGGGAGTGTGCTTAGCGCTTTTCAACACATTGTCTCGTGGGGAGAGGGGGAAGGGGTTAGGGTTGGTCTAATGGTATTATGGACTCCAGACAAACGGAAAGCAGGCTTACAAGAAAAAAATTTCACGCAAAAGTCTCACAAAGACACGCTGTGACGAAGACAATCGGATGGAACATACCGCCAATGTAAAAACATAAAGATAAGTATACACTGGAGAAGATAGACTGATGGAATAGTCTCAATCTCCTGGGGTGAATCAGGAAGGAAAACGAACTTGTGAAATCAAATCAATCTAGCAAGTGAAACAAAATAAAGACACCATGCAAATAAGGAAACCGACATGATGATAATGTGTAAAGTTTTCGCTCACACTAGAATCATAGACGAGTTGTCCAGACCTATCCAGTACAGTTTGGAAGCCCCAGGAATAATTTAAAAAAAAAACCCACCCACCCCCCCACACACACACACACACACACCCACACACACACACAACGAGCTGAATCAGAGAAGAAAAGAAGCGTGTGAGGAGAGACATCAACCTTCCTTCAAGCTTTGCAATATTAATGGTCTTGCATAGCCTAATTAATAAAACTGCCATACTTCTGCTCGACTTTAGCCCTCCAAATTATGCTATGCAAATGGTACTCTAATAAAAAGAGAGCATATGGGAGGTTGGGGGAAGGGGGAGGGAGAAGGACTGAGTGATTTTTTAAAATTGTATTGTAAAGGTAGTAGTGGACCAATTAAAGGTTTGAGAAACCCTGATCTAGATAATAAAAACTGTAATGGTGGGAAAATATCACAG
The DNA here is from genome assembly GCA_905116865.2 of Candidula unifasciata. NCBI lineage: Eukaryota > Metazoa > Mollusca > Gastropoda > Stylommatophora > Geomitridae > Candidula > Candidula unifasciata. The sequence continues at coordinate 131,393 of CAJHNH020001805.1, read as the reverse complement.
CACTTTCAGCTACTTATGATGTCACAATGAATTAGGAGTTAAAAATGACGTTCATTTATCTTCTTAGAAAATAGCTTTAGGGTGTTTTTCTTTTGGAGCAATTTCCTGTTGGGAAACTCAGCTGAGTTCTAAGGGCGCGAAAAGATCCATTGTGTAGATTTCTTTTCGAGACAAACTGTTTAAGATAAAAACAAAAGCCTTCTCATCTGAAGGACAGACACAGATAAAGAGCCAGCAAATAAGGCTTTTGTGTAAAGCTTTTAGTGGGGACAACCTTCACTGCTGCATGTTGTTTCTTTTGCAAACTTGACAGTTCAAATCTCCATGCATTGTTCCCCTGCACAAACACCATTAGCTGATATGCTAGTCTTACAAAATGTCGATTTCGTGGAACAGTATTAGCCCATACATTTTCCGATTATTGTCCGTCTAGTCCAGGTGGAACACAAGGAGTTGGCTACAATAAAAATAAAAATAAATAAATAGCTTCTGCAGTAGTTAGATTAGTTTGCGCAAACTCCTTGTCAGATTAAGCGTGAACATGTTGTCACTTCATCTGATTATGTAACGTTTATGTTGATACCAAATTACCAAACTGAATATGCAGACACACAAGACAAACAAAGATGAGAAAAAAAAATTAGTTAAATACTTTACAAAAGAGTTATTCGAAAACGCAGTTCGGAGCTCTTCTTAGACTAATTTAAACAAAAAATTCTGCTTTGAAGACATATTATATTTTAAGAAAGTCGTTAAATGTATAATATATACGATATTGTCTATTGTTAAATGTTTAATATAGACGATATTGTCTATTGTTAAATATTTGAAAATTACATTGCTTTTTCAGATCAAATTATTTTTGAAACATTGTCTTTCTTCAATTGTAAAGCATAGAGTTGAAACATTTTGCTGCAGGATTTAAAGAGAACCAAAACTTGTTTTTGTGTGTGTGTGAGAACAATCTACAATGTTGCCGACGATTTTTGCGCTGACATTCTTGTCATTAAAACAGCTGAGAGCAGAGACAGTAACGCAACAGCACTTCATAGAAAAACACGGATATCTTATTGAAGGAGGAAACGTGATAGAAATCATTCACAGGAAAGGTAGGTATGGTAAGTAGGCTAACTGTGTTTGCTGCCTGTACATACCATGTTGAGGAGCTGCTGGTTAGACGGTTAGAACCCTGGGCTCTCATGCGGGAGACCCGTGTTCGAATCCTCGATAAGGTTAAGTTTTCTTTTCTGTAGGGGACAAAATAAAATGCTCACCTGCACAGTCGTAGCGACAGCACTAGCCATGTTGCCTTAAATCCTCAGGCACACATGACCCCCCCCCCCCCCTTCCTCCCCGCCTACACCGCAGAAGTCGTATCTGAAGGCAGTAATTGGCAGTTTATTTACCATGTTTACGGCAGCTTAGAGCGGGGGCAAGGGTTATGAGCTTGAGGCTTTAAGGACGCATGGCTGGTACAGTCGCCAAGATCTCTGCAGGTTAGAACTGTTATAATCGTTCCAGATAGAAAACAAATCTCCATTCTTTTTTGAAGATAGAACCTAGGTCTCTGGCACTAAAGGCCAGCGTTCCAACTGTTTGACCAGTCGCTACTCTGTCAGTTATATTTAAGTTAAAAGCAGGAATTGGTGAGTTCGCTCCCTGGCGGAGCCGGACTTTTTTCAAAAATGACCTTGGCTCCCAGGTCGACCCAGCCTTGGGTGCGTACCGGGTGCAGTTCCGGGAAAGTGAAGGCGGCCGGCGTGATACTGACCACATCACTCATCTTGTGCCGATTGGTCTATAAAAATATAGGTCTAGCCCTATATGCCCTATACGCCTTAAGGCGTGGAAAAGGCTCCTTTACTTTACTTTACATTTTTTAAAAGCAGGAATTGATAATACGTTTGTATGTAATCCGGTCAGTAGAATTCCTAATCCGATATTGTAGAACCAACCCCAGCCCCTTTGTGTGTGGCTGCTGTGGTGCAAACTTTACGTCAAGTAGTTTGTTATTGCTTTCTGGACGGTCAGCTTTTCGATACCACAGTCGAAACCAACGCAAGGCACATGACCCGCAGCTGAGATCGAACCCGGCAACCCATCCTTATGAAGCGCGTTCGCAACGCCTAAGCCACAGACGCCGACTAGTCAGATATATATATATATATATAATGGGGTTAAATGGTTCTTGTCCAATGCAAGTTTAAGAATTTAAATACGTATGAAGTATATTCTCGGAGGACGGGAAAATAGATAGGGAAACAAGATGCCAAATAGCCACTGAACTTATATATACTTACGTCGTTATTAAGAAGTCCAAACATAAGTATGACCGCCAAGAAACAGATTATTAACAGCATATTCATACCAATACAGTGCTACCAGTGCCAGACATGGATGTTATCAAAGGCTAACCTACGTAAAACTAACACCTGTGAAATGAAATGCCCGAGGAGAGCCACAAACTTTACTATCTAAGACAAAGTTAGAAGTGATGTCATCAGACAGACTGTGGGGACAAGACATGTACCAAACTATTTCAGAAACAAAAGATCAGTTGGTTTGGTCATATCGTTAGAATGCAGCTGGAACAACTACCAACACACGTCCAAGTCCAAGTCCTTTTGAGAAAAAAAGAAAAGCTCGACCACGTTCAGACTGCTGCTAGCTAGCCTAGGCTGCTAACAGTCTCCGCCTATATTTGTGGAACAACACACAAGAAGGCCTGACGTAAAAGAAAGGCGGCCCTAGGATAATATGGGTGGATGACATTGTAGAGCTTCTAAACCGACGCGGAAAGACAATAGCTATGGCTACACATCAAGCAGTGGATCGTAAATTGTTCCTTCCCACGTCGCTTAAGGGCAAAAGTAGAAATAGATGATGATGACAAAGATGGCTGCGTAGTTTAGCCGTGTCTTTAAGCCAGTAAGCACCAAACAGCTTACCATACAATTATCTGTAACTTTGAGGAATTCCAGTTGACTGAGACAACTGTTATGTTATCAGTTTGTGCAATTTTTTTTTTCCAGACTGCGTAATTTGTTACATTAGCCTTCTCTAGCCTAGTTGTTTATTCTCACTGAACTGAGTTAAGTTGATTTAAGAACTGACAACACAGCACTGGGTCATTCCCATAGGCGCTCTGTCTCCATCTTCAGCAGCTACGAAAAGTTCCCATGCCGATGGCACCAGTAGTAATTTGGTTATATGTCCATCTTGCCTTTCCTCTTAGTGCGTCGGCCAGATTCCCTAGTCGTTCCCTGCCGAACCATTCTCTCCAGGTAGTAATGATCTACTTGCACTTATGTACAGTTCACATGCTCCCAAAGCACCTTGATGGCATCTAGCTTGTCAGACATCAGTTCACCACCAAGTGGTGCAGAACCAGCCAATCTGTCTGGCTGTTGGTTTCCAAATAAACGTGCATGATCCAAAGCAGGCTAACTACCGGGAAACCTAGCGATGCATGCCACTCTCCATGGAGCCTGTCTTTCTCCGTGACCAAGAAACAGTTACATTATTTATCTGAGAAATAACTATTATTCTTTATTTGAGTAATTGTTACATCCGACTTCTGCAACCGACTTCTTACTTCTACGACAATTGTTACTTTAACTATGTTTTACCACAGTCTCTTACTTCTGACTGACATCAATGTTACGTTAACATCTCTGAAAGAGTTTTTTTTTTCTGACTGAGACAATTGTCACCTTAGCTATTTCTGACTGAATTGTAACCTATAGCTTACTCTATTGTTTCATTAGATTCACACCCTTTTTCCTTACCGAGTTGTTATTTCCGAGAAACTGTTGTCTAGAACATGTTTACATGAAGAGATAACATAAAAATCATCACATTCATCATCATCATTGAAAATCATTCCATCTTCCCAAAAATAAGGTTATTGTCTTCTGCCAAAAGTGTATATCTGTAACATCACCATTACTTATTTCTTTGCGGTTTTGCTGTTATGTCCACTTGTACCAATTTTTTCACAGACTGCAACTATTTATTATTTACATGAACAATAGGGCCTATATTTTCTTTACATCTTTACATATTTAACTGAACACTAATAGAGGTTTGGTAGTTAACTAGGCCTTGTAATAATTATTCATTTTATTTATCAGTTATAAGCATCCATTGTTTTTAAAATAATTAACTAAGCACCACGAATATCTGCCCTAACCTTCTTCTTTGTGAGAGGTTATGCGGGTGTTTAAGGAAACGAGCATGCAGACTATCTTGCTGACACTACAGCTGTTACAAGCATCCATTGTTTTAAAACTAATTAACTAAGCACTTCACGAATATCTGCCCTAACCTTCATCTTTGTGAGAGGTTATGCGGGTGTTTAAGGAAACGAGCATGCAGACTATCTTGCTGACACTGAGGTTGCTATGGCTGGCCCAGTACTAGACAGAAGTGATGTTATCATTGCAATGCCCTGTACCTACCGTACCGAGGAGCAGGCCAAAGGATATGACTCCATATCCCTGTATAGACTGATGGAGATGGGGAGTGCTGCCTGGATTTGCAAGAAATTTCACTAAAAAGACAAGACGTTTCATTAACCAACACAGAACAAGCGTCAATAGTCGTTTTACACTTATTGAGCTTTTGAGGAGGAGATCGGAGCACCCATGGACCTGTGGGGAGTGCTGTGATGATAATCCATCCTAATCACTAATCACGAAATTACTAGAAAAGAGATTACATGTAGAAATGAAGAACAAACTTCTATACATTGCAGGGTGGGGGAGGGGGCGGTTACATTATAGCACCCCCGCCCCGTGTAATTTTTGTTTTGCCTGAGGGATAGGCCTACTGAGCTTTCAGATTCCCCTGCCAAATGCTACTATTGTACAATTGTTTCCGAAATATATTGTTGCATTGTAGATCCTAGCCATAACTCAATTATCTTTTCCAGACATGACTAGCCTCAAGTGTGCAAGCAGATGCTACACCATGTGTGGAATTGCCGTGTACAGTCGTGTCAACAACACATGTGTAACGTTCCGAAATCGAATTCACCAATCAGGTTTCACAGTGAGCAGGAAAGCTGGATGTGTTGTTATCTATAAGAACGACGCAGGTTTGTGAATACATGGTTAAACCCTTGCAGCTTGTTTAATAGGTCCTCTTTATACAATAACCCTGAGACAACCGTTTCCATCCACGATATAGAGAGAACGTACACGATAGAACGGAACTGAGGACTCGACTGCGATCTCGTATGGGCTATAAAGGCACTATAGTGATAGAATTTACCGAAAGCCGATTAGTCTATAAAACAAAAGAATAGGAGCCAGAGCTTTGTTAAACAATTGGAACTCGGTGGGTGGTGTGGTCAACATCACACCGGCCGCCTTTACTTCCCATAATTGTACCTGGTACCCATGGTGCCTAGACATATATTATATAGATCAATCGGCACTAGGTGGGTGATGTAATCAACATTACACCGGCATCATTTACTTCCCATAACTTTACCTAGCACCCGTATAAGGCTGTGACGACCTAGGAGGTAAAGGTCTTTTTTTTTTTTTTTTAAAGACCAGCTCTGTTAGGATTGAACTCACACCCTTGGATCCGCAGGCGAACGTCTAGCCGCTACACCCTGGCGGCTTTTGTGTAGCAGCAGTGCTGAAAAAAATTATGCATTGAAAACAGTGCCGGCACTGCGTACCACTAGAAAAAAGAATCCCTGGGTCTAACATCATATGCCCGATACGCTATTGTCGCTAAAAGATCCTTTACTCCCCATCCACGTTTTCCTTTATCCACGGCAGCGCTGTTAGAGTCGTTTCCAAATGTCGTGCCCAGCTTACAAATCTCTAACTCAGTAACCGTCAGGTGGAAATTTGTAAATTTGCTATTCAATTTGTTAGTAAAGGGAGTCGCCGTGGCGTAGCGGCTAGACGCTCGCGTGCGGATCGGAGTGTCGTGGGTTCGCTCCCCTGTGGAACCGGACTTTTTAAATTAAAAATGACCTTGACTCTTAGGTCAACTCAGACTTGAGTCGATACCAGGTGCAGTCTCGGGAAGTAAAGGCGGCCGGCGTGATGCTGGCCACTTCACCCCTCTTGTGCCGGTTGGTCTATAAAAAATATAGGTCTAGCCCTAAATACCCTATACGCCTAAAGGCCCGGAAAAGGGACCTTTACTTCACTAATCTGTTAGTAATAATGTCCTTCTGGTTTTTTGTACTGTTTCATTTTGTCGTTTTTGTGGTACATTAAAAATACACCAATTCAAAGCAAACAGTCAGCATGCTTGCAGTTTTAAATAAACAGAACAATACAAACCATCAAATTGCACGTGTTTCACTATAAGGTAGTCATCTCCAACATTAGCCTCCCGTGTGTTATATGAACCTAATGTTTTTCATTGTATGCGTGGTAGGCTATAAAAAAAAACTAAACACACGGGAGGCTTATGATGGCGATGACCACCTTCTCATAAATGAGAAGGACAAGAAAGTAATGAGATAACATGTAAAATTTGCATTGATCCGTTTAGGTGTTTTCGAGATATTTGTTAAAGTGTCAGGGAACGATTTTTGAAACACAATATACCAGTGTCATATATTTATGCTATCGTTCAACAACCCATAAACACACTTGTGAGCCATTTTCTCGAAAACTTCTGTTAGATCGCAACGACGTTTTTCTTGCAGCCTTAGAATATCCATGCTGAATACCAATTCCTGTGATTTTTTTCGAACTATTGTAAAAAAGTAAACTTTCATATTTGACAGTAAAAATCTTAATTTCCAGTTTTATTTCTTTTCAGAGGCGTGTTTTCGTAATACATTGATAGCTGAAGTAAATGTATGTGTTGTCATTTATGTTCAAATGAGTCAAAAAAAGACATCACAGCACTCCGGGCATTCCCATATACTCTCCATCCCCATCTTCAGCAGCCAGAGTTCCAATGCTAGTGGAACCGCACGCAGTCTGATTATATGTCCATCTTGCCATTCCTCTGAGTGTAGTATGCCGGCCAGGCCCTCTGGACACATCTATATTTATCCTTGTCCCCAGGCCATGATAATTTATTGTCTCTTCTGACTTCATTATTGTTCCTAAATGGTCTTGACCACATCTGCCGTTCATGTATCAGTTCATCACCCAGTGGTGCAGATCCAGCCAATCTAACTGCTTTGTTCAATTGTAAACATGTCCACAATATGCAACAGTTAGTATTCCCCTTCAGTCACCATTAGACCCTACTGTGTATCTTGACTGGTTAACACATTGAAAAATGGTTTTAATCATACCGAATTAGACGATCCCAAAAGGTCAATAATCCTTACTGGCTGCACAAATTGTAATCCATCTCGGTATCAGTTCTGTTTCCGCTCGGAGCACATGTTCAACACACTTTTTCCATTAATTAATGTTTTTTTAGAGAGACTCACGTGTCAGAACTTCAACATCACACATTTTAATGTACTGTTCTTTTAGGCAACTTGTATTTTGATTTTAGCCTAAACAGGCTCTATCGAGTCGAGGTGTGGATGATATGAAGGGAGTCGCTAAGAATTGTGTCCGTATTCACTAATGATTTTGTCAGTGTGATACAACTTTGTCCTATTTGTTCTTCCCACAAGCTGCAACAACTCGGCCTTCAAATATGTGTCGTCAAAGTTGAAGTTTTCCTTAGCAAGCCATGTGCTAATGTGATCTTTTGTATTTGATGTCGTTGGTACTTTGTCTTCCTCTGATACGGCATTATGATAGGCGGCATTGTCCACTACTTGGCACGATGGTCTGTCCAGAATTGGAAGAAAAGGATTCTACATTAAGTGCCTGAAAATGTGTCCATTCCTTTCAGTGGGGTAGTCCCTACCATCCGTACATTTTGATAGGAACATAAGTCCAGCATCACAGATCAAGCCCTTTTCACTGCTTTTTGCATAAGTGAGTATAATGCCAATATTGAGGAAGAATGGAGTATATATAAAAACACTATGCTTAGTATTGCAGAAGAATTATGTGGAAAACGGAAGAGTGGAAACAGACGGGGAAATAACAAATATTCACCTTGGTGGTGCGAAGAAGTAAAAGAAGCAATTAAAAAGAAAAAATACTTATATAAACAGTGGATAAAATCAAAGAAATAAGAAGATTATATAAACTATAGACTGCAAAGGAGAGAAACCAACAGGAGTGTCAAGAAAGCAAAACAAGCATCCTGGGAACTTTTCGGTGAGTCACTAGCAGAAAATGAGAAAACAGCCAGCAGAAAAATTTTCAAAGTAGTTAAAAATATGCGGAAAAGAGATGAGAGCTACAACCCCACTGAAATAATTAATGATAAGACAGGAAGGCCATTGATAGATCCACCCGAGATAGCAGAAAGATGGAGGGAATACTTCAATGAGCTTTTTAATCCTCTAGAAGATCATCAGGAAAGAACAACTGACGAGCACAGAGCAACAGTGTTAGAACCACACATACTAATGGATGAAATAGAAAAAGTCATTAAACAGTCTCCCAAATATAAAGCACCAAGAGCTGATAGATTACCAACAGAAATAATTTAAGCAGCAGGTGAAAGCAGCATCAGATGGCTTCACAGAATATTCAATGCAGCACGGGTCAACAAACGGCCCCTATTGATTGGCAACATGCAATAGTTATACCATTGTGGAAGAACAAAGGAAGCAAACAAGAATGCGGTCAATATCGAGGCATCTCTCTTTTAAGCCATGTTGGCAAAATGTGTGCCAAGATAATAGAAACAAGACTGAGACCAGTGATAGAACCACAGCTGGCAGAAGAACAGATGGGATTTAGGAGAAATAGAAGCTGCACAGATGCAATCTTCACATTTAAACAGGTAATAGAAAAGAACATTGAATACAATAAGAACTTATTTGTGGCATTCGTAGACCAGGAGAAGGCATTTGACAGAGTCGACAGACAATTACTATGGAAAATAATGGCAAGACATGGAGTAAGCGAACACCTCATCGAAGTGTGCAAAAGTTTATACAGGGATTGTAGAAGTGTAGTTAGAATAAATCAGGGAACATCTCATCCTTTCACAGTGACATCTGGAGTAAGACAGGGGTGTATCTTATCACCACTGCTGTTTATCACCTACATCGACAGTATATGCAAGAATGCCAAGCCCATGAATGAAGATCTTAGTAAGATCAACGAATTACTCTTTGCAAATGACCAGGCCTTGATAGCAGATACAGCCATGAAATTGCAACAACATCTAACATCCATGAATGAATAATGTAAAACAAATAATATGAGAATCAACACTGAAAAGACAGAAGTAATGTCAATAGGAAAAAAGAAGACAGATCTAAACATAGCAATAGAATACAAAGACATTAAACAGGCATCTGAGTTAAAATATCTGGGAACTACATTTACCGAAGATGGGAAATTGGATAAAGAAATTGACATTAGATGCAGTAAAGCAAACCAAGTATTGGGACAGCTAGCCCCCCTCTTACAGCATAAGACAATCCCAATCAGCACAAAGAGACATCTTATTCAAAGCATACTTATTCCAACTCTGTGCTACCAGTGCCAGACATGGTCACTCAGAACAAACCATAAAAGAAAATTAGTAACCACGGAAATGAGATGTCTGAGAAGGGCTGTAGGAGTGACCATAAGAGATAAGATCAGGAATGAGATCATAAGAGAACAAGTCGGCACAGAACCAATTCTGGATTACATACAAAGACAGCAAGTGAAATGGTTTGCCCACTTAGAGAGAATGCCATGTGACACCATACCATACAAAGCATACATGGAAAGAGAAGAAGGACGTAGAGCACGGGGTAGACCAAGAACAAGATGGAAGGATAACATCAGAGAAACTCTACAACAGCACGATGTGCCTATGGTCGAGGCAGCCAGAAGAGCTAGAAACAGAACCTTATATCTCCCTCGACACCCACAGCGGTAAAAGAGGAAGTGAAGAAGAGGAAGAAGAGTATAATGCGCTGGCCTTAGCTGCTTGGAATAATTTTTTCTTTCTGTTCACCGTTTATGGACTGCTTTTCTTTAGCCTAGATGTGGTGGACATTAATCCAGGATTAATTCAAATATGCAACATCATAGCCTTGCCTCCATCGCTCACAGACCTGCCTCAGGCCTTTGCTTCGACTAGCAATCAAATGTGGCTTTTCACAAATAATATTTCTTCCACTTACAGTTTTCCTGAAAGTGAACCCTTTGGCTCTTGCAATTCTCCACTGACTTTTTTTAAAAATGCCAATACTGCATTGTGGTTGCGATGTTAATTTCGGTTTTCGGAGAGTAACAAGTCGATTTGTCTCTAACACATTTAAGATCTCAACTCTAATGACATCTACATCAAAGTCGTCAACTTTCCTTTTCCTTCCTTGCTTGAAATGAGTGTACTCTGTGTCCTGTCTAATCGAACGGTTAAATGATCCTCTATCCAGACCAAGCGCCAATAGTGTTCGTTTCTCTGGGTCATGAATATCACAATATCAATTACCCTTCTTAGATTCTCCGAGGAAGTGCTAGTGCAGTAAAACATTAATCTTCTGCATAATTATAAATTTGCATCCCAAATTAATTTTGAAATTAATGTTTATGTATAATGTCTTTATAAGCTAGCTATATAACTCAATATTAATTTGTGCATGCGACTTTGACTAAACAATCTTGACCGGTCTTATTCTGGCGTCAGGTCACTAATAGTGCGACTTTGCACAAGACAATCATGAAATTACGCAAATTCTTTATTAAACCAGTCATAGTGTTCCTTTACTTCCTAAAACTAATGGAAGTAAACCTTCCAAAAGTCTACCAAGACGGTTTCATGATAAAAAAATGTATATCATAAATAAGAAAAAACTTACATATGATATTCTTCTTGAATTGGAAAAAAAAAAAAAATTCTTTAACGTCATGGATATTTTAAAGCTGTATGCAAAATCACTGCGATCTAACAGGTAATATCTTGCATGTGTGTTTATGAGTTGTTGAACGAACTATAATAAAACAAAGGAGTAAAAAAGCCGAGTTCCGCTGTTTCTTGTCCCGTCCCTTTTAGAACGAAATTTTTCGTTATTTGAAACCCTACTCTTGCTCTTGCCAGGGGTAGCAGTATAGCCTGGCCATAAATATGGCCTAAAGACTGAACGCGGTTTCTGGGACCTCTCCATGGTGATCCTCACCCACATGGTGGCACATTGTGTCATCGGGTGTTTATCGCTTGTGTGATATCCTGGTGGGGTAGGAAAAAAAAGCCTAGTTGATAAGGTAAAGTTTTAGCGTGTCCCTTGTCATGCCATTGACGCATCTATCACTTGATGCTAGATTCAGATTTGTATAGACAAGTAGGCACTTGATGGATGAAGTTGTGAAAAACCACACTGGTCCCCATGAAAAGTTAGTTAAAATATCTCTTAACTTGACTTCGAAGACGTCATTTTCATGGGAATACAATGTTATAAATTACCTGTTTACTGTCAACAGCCTTCATGCAAGACTGGACATTAGTATTCAGAGCTCAGGCTGGGATTGGACACCCAGTGGTCGACTACTGGTCAAGTAAAGGGAAGCAAGACGATAATCCTCTCTCCGAGACATTTCCTGCCAGTTGTTTGAGATTCGACAAATCCAGTTCTTGTGACAGGCATTTTAGAAGTTACATTCTGGATAACTGGAAAAATATTGTTCAAGTAAGATTTTACCTTCTCCTACTTCGCCATCATATTGTTTGCTACATACGAGAGACACTCAGACAGCAATGTCCTTCTTAGTTAGTTAGTTAGTTGGGTTATCATCATTGCAATCCGGACATGTCCATAGGTGCTCAGATCCTCCCCTCAGTATGAACCCCAACGTCCGATGGCTAATAGTACCAGTTCTATGTTGATTAACAACTCTTCTTGCGTAGCTGGTGTGCGTCTCGTTTTTTGCTGTGCCGATCTTAATTCCCAAGTCTGCCATTCTGGCGAGTGATGTGGATTCACTGCCACCAAAGTCCTCTATCCTTCCCATTTCTCTGAGGGCATTGATAATATCAGCGTGATCCATAGGCTGACCGTCGGTAGTGATAGCGGATCCAGCCAACCTGTCAGCTCTTTCATTTCCATCGACGCCTGCGTGTCTCGGAACAAAAATAAAGGTGACTCCACGCACAGTGGACTTCTGTAATGATTTAAGCCATTGTCTTCGCACTGAACCTGCCTGAACCCTCCGGATCATACTCATTGAATCACTGAGTATACATACGCGGGTGTATTTTTCTGTTTCAAGCCAGGCAAACGCTTGCGTCACTGCCATCACCTCCATCGTCATGCTGCTGGTTGTCATGGAGAAGGCGCCGTTTGCTTCTTTGACTGTTCTGCCCGCAGAGCGTGCTGTAAATGCCCATGCGCTTCTTCTTTGGCGTATAACGGATCCGTCTGTATAGATTAGTGCATCTGCTTCGTCTGAATTTTCGCCGATGAGAGCGTTGACCTCTGCATTAACAGCAACAGGATTCTCTTCTCTACATCGCCTGTTGAGTGTGACAATACAGGAAAATGTACAAATAAACGCCTGAGGCACAGATATCCATTCTGCACCGGGTATGATGTCGGTTAGGCTGCATATTTGCCTGATAACATCTTCTGCCCGACCTAGCCACGATTGTCAGTCTGTCACTCTTTTCACTAAAAAGCGCTTGATGCAGTGGGTGTTTCTTATCAGCACATATTTTGAGGTATGCCCGAGCCCTCCACAACCTGATCCTTTGGTTCATTGTTGGAAAGTCAAGTAAATACCTCATTGCTCCACAGGATGTGTCTCTTGTACATCCCAAAATAATGCGCATGGCTTCATTTTGCACCTTTTTGAGTCGTTCAATCTGGGTAGCACTGACAGTGAGGATGGCCATAGCGTATTCAATGGGGGAAAGTACCAGACCGTAGAATAGAAGTATTAGTAGTCTTTGCTCGATATTGGACGCAGCCATAATCATAATTGCAGATAGACCTTTGCGTGCTTTTGTTATCACATGGTCAACGTGTTCCCTGAATGACAAGCTGCGATCGAACCTCACCCCGAGAAACGTCATAACGTTGGTTCTGATCAATACATTATCACGCATTTTCACTTCTGGTAAGTCTGACTTGACAATGTGATTGCTGAAAGAGAACCATGACACTGATGCCTTCGAAGGATTGACATAGGCATTGGAATCGTCACACCAGGCGGCAATTCGATCGAGTTCTTTGTGCATTGTGCTGGCGATCTCCTGTCTATCACACCCTCGTCGATAAATCAAAATGTCATCAGCAAATGACAAAGTCCTTCCCTTTCCATTCAACTGCTGCTCAGTGATCATCACCGTATAAACGTTGAATAAGACTGGTGATAGGGGTGATCCCTTGTGGCAAGCCTGAACATATCGTTTGCGGTTCTGAGGACCAGCTACCACATCTTAGTACAATATTTTTCTGGAGAAGAGCAACAACAAAGGTCATGTAATCAATGTACCTGCTTTTATATATGACCGTACAGGGCAAGATGCCATTAGCAAAATCAGACGGAGTAAAACAAGACCAGATCGCAGACGGCGGGAGAGATGGGCCTAGCCACCATGGTGGAATGAAGTAGTCAACATGGCGTGGTTAGAAAAAAGGAAAGCTGTCAAGGCATGGCAAAAGGCAAGGAAAATTGATCCGTCACTTTCCAAACGCCTGATCAGTCTGAAAGATAAGGTCAACAAGCAGACAGTGGCTTTCAAGTTAATTGCGAAGGAAGCCAAGACAGCGAGATGGAACGAATTCTGCAAGAGCGTTTGCTCCGAGGGATCTCTTGTGACATTCTGGCGCCTTCAACGGAGCATGCACGGCGCCGCACGACCAAGGGGTATCCCTGATTTTCAGAGTACAGACCTGATATGGCAGAGAACTGATGCTGATAAAGGAAAAACCCTTCTTGCGCGCTATTTGGAGCAAACTGACCAAAAAGACGAAGCTGCAAGAATAGGGGTTAAGATAAAACTGTCGATGCTGTGCGAGAACACTGTGCTAGGCACTGATTTCACAATCACTGCAGACACCTTAAGAACTTGCCTCAAGAAATCGCGCAGCACTGCTCCAGGCCCTGACGGCATCCGATACAACGACATGCTGATGATGTCGAATGCTGATTTGAAAAGCGTGGCAAAGGAATTCAATATCAGTATCCAAAGTGGCCAGATACAAGAGGAATGGCTCCATAGTTATTTGTTCCCACTACCAAAGCCTAATAAAGACCATTCAAAGATCTGCGGCTACAGAATCATCTCGATGCAGAATACTGTTGGCAAACTTTTGGAAAAAAATTGTCGCACGAAGATTGACCACCTACTTGGAACTACATGATAAGTTCCCGTCAACACTTGGAGGGTACAGGTTGAATAAAGAGACATGGTTCAATGCTGCAGTTTTTGCCTACGATGTGTATGAGGGATTTCAGATTAAAGAAGAGACATGTGCGGCAGTGTTGGACTCAGAAGATGCCTACAATAAAGTACCATATGATTATTTAATGCCAATTACTGCTTAAACTAGAAGTAAATCCTATTCTGATCCGCTGGATTGCTGTGGTCCTGTTCCAGCAATGTCCTTCTACGATTATTTAACTGACATTTACTTGACATTATAGTGGGATGTTTATAAATTACATAGAAATCTTCCACTTAAACTTAGAACTTCGGCTAGCTAGCACAAGGTCCGTAATCCTGGTTGATAACGGATGCGAGGAATGATAACAATGCAACGTACTATCCATGCAAGATAAAACCCAACTGTTTATTGATTAAAGATACACAATTTTAGAATCTTTATTTTCTTTTAGTCAGCGCCGTTTGACGTTGACAGTAATTTATACCCACAAACTTCTGTCTCGTGTACTTTGTATCAGTTCTGACACAAATGATCTTCCATGCTATGATGTCAAACCGTCCAGCATCTTCTCTCTTGATCTTCCTCTGCCTCCTTTAACCTTCCTACCATCATAAGGTGCTCAAGTTTTCTACTTTTCATGGCATGACGAAAGAATGTAGACTGTCTCCTCCTGATGTAATCAATCAGTTGTCTCTGTAAGTCAATAATTTTTTTCTGATTTTCTTTAAAATAAGTGTCTAAGGTTTCCAAAACTGTAATCATTTCTTAATTTTTGACTTTTTCAAATACTTTAGTGAGGTCAACAAAGCATAAATACAAATCACTGCTAATTTCAGTCATACTTTCTGTAAATGTTCTCAAGAAAAATATGGTGTTGTTTGTGCCTTTACCTTCAACAAAACCATAATGCTCTACTCCCAATTCTGGTTAATTTTGCAGGTAATTTTTCTCGTGATAATTCTCAAAAATATTTTAGTTATGCGACGCTTTAAACTAATTGTCCGGTATTCTCCACAATCCATTGCACCATTCGTGTTTTTGGTGAAGGCATGAAACGAGGTTTCGGAAGGTTATCATGTTTGTATCCACTGCTCTAAATATCAATTAACAGTTTTATCAACACCTCAATTCCAATTTACCAGCAGCTTTTAATTCTTCAATAGTGATGTTATCTGGCCCTGGAAATTTACATATTGTTCATGTGGTCTGTAGCATCTTTTATTTATATTTTGAATGTTGGTTTGGCGTCATTCACAATATTGATGACTCTCTTATTTTAATGGACGGGGTTAAACAAATATCTGCTTAATAAGGAAAGGGTTAACCTTCCCGTCTAGACACTGCAGCTCCATTTGAGGGAAAAAGAGCAGAGCCCGGTGCTTCCCCCCCCCCCCCCTTTTAACAAACATATGGCAAAAGGTGACTAATTAGGGGTCTTATGAAATATAAATTTGTGGGCTGTAAGGCGCCAAGCTGTAAACCATAACACAACCTGCCAACCAATCTGTCCCTAAGCCTATAAAATGAAACAGAAGCAATGCTTTCGTAATCATTGACCTGCCACCTACAGATGGGAATCATTTCATAGCTATGTCATGTGTGTTTACAGGTCCGCTATTCTCTGTACAGGGAAGGCAAAGAGGTAAGCTACATCGTCTTCAATGGAACAGGCAGCAACGGAACATCATGGTTCCAGCAAAGTAGAATCTTGTCAACATCGTGGACGAAGCTGAAAAACGAAGGACCCATTGAACATTTTACTCTACTTGTGTAAGTGTGTCATTTAGAACCTGTTTTTTTGCGTGTTTAGTTATTAGAAGATATGCACATTGATGACATCGAAAACTAACCAGACAGATATCACGCTACAGACAACAATAATTAAAGTAGTATTTTGGTTTACATATGTATGTAGGTAATAGTATTAAAAAAGGAACTTTAAAAAAAAAATGATACGTTATGGCAAGTCATCAGCAACCCCCAAATGCTGTAATAATACGCGGCATAGTTGTTATGATGCCACTGTAACGATACGTGGTATAGTTGTTATGATGATACTGTAACGATAACTAATTTCGACACGTTACCCAGTGGCGAATTTGGCCATCCTTACACAGAAAAACTGTACTTGAAATTTCTACACATTTTCTTGAGGTAAATTTCGACACAGCAACTGGTGTTACCACGGATGATGGTTGTATAGCGGCCTTGACCCAGTCCCCCACTTACGTCAACTCTGCAGCCCCGCTTTGAGCTTTGAAGTTTAACTGGTTCAACTGGCCGGGTTTTTGGTCACTACACTGACCATGTTTGTCGTTGCTTGTTCTGAACAAATAAATTTTGACTAACAACTGCTGTTACCTCAGACGATTACTGGAAATCGACCTTGACACAGAACGCCACTTACATTGACTGTTCAGCTCCGTTATTAGCTGTCGAGTTCAATTGGTTCAATCCGCTGTGTTTTCAGTGATGTTCCGGTTATCTTCTGTCGTTGTTTTTTGTCCCGGATGTGTTTGTTTTAGAGCCTCCACTTGTAATGTGCTCATCTAGGGGTATGTGTTGTTTACATTGCTTTCAGACGAACAGTGAGTTGAAACGACACAGCATGAACGAATATTGAGTTCTTTGCTTTTATTCGTTGAATCGCCAGTTACCGCAAACATACATTCACGCTTCCTCGTGCTCGTCTTGCTTGGCTGAATCTAGCGACCTGGTCGGACTTCCCACACACTACAGGACTTTATCAGCGTCTCTCGAACCATCCATCTATACTTCACGAACTCTGATATCTGACATTACGACGTATGGAAAAAACATTCAGTCCTCCTATGGAAATATAACGTTCACTTCACAAATCATTTATTCTCCTCAGGCGTCCATTCATGCGTCCTCTCTCAGTCAGGGCCGAACTTCAACTGTCTTACTTCAGTCTCTCGGTTCACGTCTTCCGTTCACATCTCATGCTTTTCTTGTGTCTCTCACTTCGTTCACCATGAGACACACGAGACTCACTTCTCCCGTTTTTCTCTTCTCTCACGGGTCCTCCGACCTTTTTCTCTCCATCGGGAACTCTCTGGGGTTTCCCCGGGAATTCACAACATTACACTAAACAAAATGAAAAAGTTAGTTGCGGTTATTTTGTAGGGCGTGACGATGTCATGGTTTTACTACTAAACTATTTGACGCTCAGTAGTTTGCCATTGCTTACAGGCTGTCGGCTTAACATACCATTGTAAAAAAAAAAAATGCGAGGCGATCTGCTACCACATCGCAATAAAAAAAAAAAGCAAAAAAAGTAAAGATCCCTTTTCACGTCTAAGGCGCATCGGGTATATGGGAAGAGCGTCCCATATTTTTACAGACCAATCGGCACTGAATGGGTAATGTGGTCAGCATTACGCCGACATCGCAGTAAGCTGGAATCAAATCGGGACATTTCCGAACTACAAAGCGAGTTTACAAAGCTTTAGTTGCAGACTCCGGCCTAAGCAAAATAAAGAGCTGTAAATAATATAATTTGAAGACCAGGTTATTTATTTTTACACCAAATGTTTTTTTTTTAACTGTGTGTAATTGACAGGAGGAAAACTACTTAAGGCATGGAAAGAATGTCAAATGCATTCGAAAACAAATGCAGGACATAATTGATGGATTTTAAACGGGATGAATTCAAGAAAAGCGAAGAACAAAGAACATATGTCCAGGTAGACTTGCTGAGATAATGTTCAGGCAGACCAGCAGGGATAATGTCCAGGCAGACCCGCAGAGATAATGTCCAGGCAGACCCACAGAGATAATGTCCAGACAGACCTGCAGAGATAATGTCCAGGCAGACCTGCAGAGATAATGTCCAGACAGACCTGCAGAGATAATGTCCAGGCAGACCTGCAGAGATAATGTCCAGGCAGACCCGCAGAGATAATGTCCAGACAGACTTGCAGAGATAATGTCCAGACAGACCTGCAGAGATAATGTCCAGGCAGACCAGCAGAGATAATGTCCAGGCAGACCAGCAGAGATAATGTCCAGGCAGACCTGCAGAGATAATGTCCAGGCAGACCCGCAGAGATAATGTCCAGGCAGACCTGCAGATATAATGGCTAGACAGACCTGCAGATAAAATGTCCAGGCAGACCCGCAGAGATAATGTCCAGACAGACCCGCAGAGATAATGTCCAGACAGACCTGCAGAGATAATGTCCAGACAGACCCACAGAGATAATGTAAGACAGACCCGCAGAGATAATGTCCAGGCAAACCTGCAGAGATAATGTCCAGACAGACCTACAGAGATAATGTCCAGACAGACCTGTAGAGATAATGTCCAGACAGACCCACAGAGATAATGTACAGACAGACCCGCAGAGATAATGTCGAGGCAGACCTGCAGAGATAATGTATAGGCAGACCCACAGAGATAATGTATAGGCAGACCCACAGAGATAATGTCCAGACAGACCAGCAGAGATAATGTCTAGGCAGACCTGCATAGATAATCTCGAGGCAGACATGCATAGATAATCTCGAGGCAGACATGCATAGATAATCTCGAGGCAGACCCGCATAGATAATGTCCAGACAGACCCGCAAGAGATAATGTCCAGACAGACCTGCAGAGATAATGTCCAGACAGACCCGCAGAGATTATGTCCAGACAGACCTGCAAACACTTTGTGTCACTAACTGGACAGAGAAGGCCAACTGCAGAGGTGGAGTCAGGTGATATCTGCAGCAATGAACCTCAAGGCCTGGGAATGCTGCTGCTGCTGCTGCTACTGCTGCTGCTGAAGAAAAAGAAGAAGAAGAAGAAGAAGAAGAACAACAACAACAACAACATCAACAACAACAACAACAACAGCAACAAGGAGAAAGAGAAGAAGAAGATGTAATACTAACGGAATCACTTAGTCATTAAACTACAATGTGGGTTTTCTAAAAAAAAAAAAAAAAACTTTTTCAGGTTCGAAAATGATGTATCCAAACGTTCTTTCTATATATTTGGCCCTCACAATGGTTGCGGCACGGATTATGCACTGACATTTATCATCGAAAGAGACAAAGACGCATGTGCAGAGATCTGGCAAGTACAGTCCGTCCCAGTGCCTGTCTTCATCTACTCATTGAAGGATTCGTATGTTACAGTCAAGAGAAAGGGTAATGAATGTTCATTGTTTTTCTCATGAAATTTCCTGTCTGACAGGTATCAGTGTATGGCTGGCATTTAGGTTTTATTCTCAGCCCAGAACTCAAGTACAAAGTCTAAGGTCATCATACGTCTCAACCACTTCCATACTGTCTGTCTGAAAAAGATACTGAACATTAAGTGGCAAGAGATGGTCCCAGACACTGTCGTACTGCATCAATACCATCCTGATGCAGTCACAGATTCGATGAGCCGGTCTTATTGTTCGAATGCCTGACCATCGTCTCCCAAAACTAATTTTCTTTGGTGAGATACATAAAGGTCGACGCTCTCATGGTGGCCAGAAAAAGCGCTTCAAGGACATACTAAAGGGATCATTGAAAGCTTTCAGTTTAAACCCTGACACCTGGAACGCTACATCACAGGACCGGACTTTATGGTGCACATATATCTGAAATGGTGCAACGATCTGCAAGGTACCTAGAACAAGGGCAGCTGAACCGCGAAGATAGGCCAGACAGAACCGACAAATAGGCCCTTTGTCTACAGACACTGTGCCCAGCCCTCATTGTCCTAGACTCTTCCCGGGCACATATTGGACTTGTAAGTCCCCTTCAGACCTACAAACATTCGAACTGCAGTTTCAAGACAGATGAAAGAAAGAGTGGTCCTCATAACTTGTGAACAAACTTGTGTGTGTGTGTTTGTGTGTGTGTTTGTCTGAGTGAGTGAGAGAGAGAGATTGTGTGTGTGTGTGTGTCCCGTGTCTTCCCGTCGGTTCTAAAAAAGAAAACATCTCTAATTGTCCCATTTTGTGAAAGCTAAGAATTAGCTCACACTTAGAAGACACACTTACATAGTCCGTTCTAGAAGTCCTCCCAAAATTCAAACATCCGTAACTCAGTAACCATTCCGAGCAGATTGTTGAAATATGGTCATGCAGCCTCCTAATAATCATGTCGTTGCAAGAATTTAAAAAAAGAAATGTAAACACACGTTTAATTCTCCTTTTGCCTTACTTGCGATGCCAGACAAAAAAAAAAAAAAACACACCGATTAAAAACAAACAATCAGCATGCCTACAGTAACTTGAGTAAATTTAGTATGGGGAACTTTTCAAAACATCAAACTGTACGCGTGGCATAAACGTTTCACTCTCGGATGGTCATCTCTAGAGTAAATCTCCCGTGAGCTGCTAATTTTTTATTGAGTGGGGAATTGGCTTTGAAAATAACCACCCCGGTTTGTTGCAAATGTGAACAGATTTCAAGAAAATCTTAACAAGTGTATATTCTATTTTTAAGAGGTATAGAAATTATTAGTCAAACAAACATCAAAGAAATTCGTCGTTTTAAATCAGCAACAGCACCTGCGCAATAGTAAATTATAGAACCATATGGACATGGGGCGTCTATGGCCACATGCAAACATTCATGTTGATTCGTACAGGAGTTTACAAGAAAATTGTTAAAGAGACTGCGTGGTTTTAGAAACGCATTATAGTTATATCTGTAGACTTTTTTCAGATTTCATAGTTTTTAGACACTTTTATTGCCTGAAATGTGTTGATGGGAATTTTCTTTGTAGCATGTTTTTTTTTTTTTTTTAATGTGCAATGAAAGAGCAAATTGTTTCATTTATTTATTGGTCAGAATGGATTGGGTTTCACTACCATTGTCTAACAAGTGGTTTTTCACAGTTCATGTACAGGGCCTCGTATTTTATCCCCCAATAATATACGATACGTCCCGTTTTCACCGGGAAAGTCCCGCTTTTTTAGGTGTGTCCCAGAAATCCCATCGCCAACCCGTTCAGGGTGGTTACCTAGAAACTAAAATTAACTTGCTTGGGATGCCCGTTTTGAGCTCTAAATATTAGATGTCACATTTTCGGCTCAGGATATTATGGTCTCCTAACCATTTCCCAAAGGATTACCTTGCGAAGATCTCATTTCATCATCCATGCTCATAACCCACCAGCGTGAAAGACCCATATTGGAATATATCACCGGAAGGCATTCAGGTTGTAACCAGGTTATCATCTAACATAGCATACACCAATTGTCTGAAAGTGAGCGTTGGTTAGTAATGCTTTCTCTACAGTTTCCCGTATTCTATTAGACCCCCCCCCCCCCACCCCCTCCCCTTCCCCAAAAAGGATATAATCAAACAAAACTAAAAAAAATATGTCAGTGGCAGTGATGAAACGTCGCAAGCTAGCTTGGTTCGGGCTCGTGGTTAGACATAATTCGATTGCAAAGACTTAGTTCAAGGAACAGTAGGGGGTAGTCGAAGAAGAGGAGGGCAAAGAAGATCTAGAATGACAATTTTAAGAAATAGTCAGGACTTAGTTATCATACACTTGTTTACAAAGCTGAAGGCATAGAAAAATGACGACTTCTGTGTGCTAGTGCTTTTATCGATACACCTCCCTGACTCTTAAGTAAAAGTAAAGGGAAGATCCCTTTTCACGCCTTTAGGCGTATCGGGTATATGGGAAGAGCGCCCATACTTTTACAGACCATAGGCACTAGATGCCTGACCCTAAGTTTTTAGGTGTAATATCATAATCAGACGGCATCAGTATTTGAACTCATAGTTGACTACTGTATAACGAGACCTAGTACGTGTAGGTTTGATTGTCAGATATTGGTCAGACATGACTGAGCTATCATACAACAGTAGCCGGTACCACCTGTCTTCTGTTACGCCGAATGTTGGGCGGCGTATACCAAACCTAACATCCCATATTGTGCCAACGGCTTCGGGCAAAAGAGGGCATCGGGGAGGATACTAGCCTTATTCTAGGAAGAGAAAATGCAACCTGAAAACTTCATGTTATGGCAGGGGAAACCAGGCCCATAGTCTTGGCTGGCAGCTGATCTAGGAGGGAAGCTCTGACAGGCGTACAGCTCAACTGGCAGCTTCTGCAGCCTACTTTAATTCAAACGTACTGGTTTTACCTTTCCTTTGGAGTAAACAAGGCAGGTCGAGTGAGGGATCATGATGCATGGGCAACATATGGTCTCTACAATACTTTGCGCTATGGACCCTGGAGAATGGAGGATGACAGAGTCCTAAAGGACATATTTTATGGTGAATTAAAGGCGGGTAGAAAATGTCGAGGCTGACGTCTACTACGGTATAAAGAAGTGTGCAAGCGGGACATGAATGATATAGGCATTGAGGTGGACTCATGGGAAGAAAATGCCAAGGACCGTGTTGTGTGGAAAGGGCATACCAGGAGGGGAATGAGAGTGAAGAAAGAAATGATTGCAGAAAGGGTGAGAGCTGAGCGTCACAGAAAAAACGGATTAAACAGAAATGTTGACAACAATGGTCCTGAAATCCCATTCTATCATTGTGGAAGACTTTTATTGACACGGACTGTGAGTCTTATGCCCCCTCATAGAGCAATATAAGACTATCGTCTGGAAAGACAGAAAGGTGCCAATCAATCAATCAACACGTTTAGGAATGCCGTAAGTGCAGCGATGACATATTTTGTTTTTGATCTGATTAGTCAGTTTACGTATGAGCTGGAGTATGTAATAGTTTTTACCTGCGTATAGTCAACTTATCGAGACCGACTACTTCCATCAACGACAAACTGCATTCTGGAGGCGACTGTTGGCTCTGGCGCCTCTAGCAACTCTCTAATGCATTGACTGTCTGCGCCTATTTCTGGATTGTGCTGGAACTAATTGTTTGTTCAGCAGATTTTTAAATGGGACAGTGAGGGACGTTTCAGTTGATTTTCACTGGCACAGAAACGGAGCAAATACGACGTGACCCGATTGTAGCGAAGTTCAAACCTCGACTAAGACTAACATCTGATAATGTTAATTCGCTGACAGTTATTTCATTGTCAGTATACTGCTGCAGAATTCAAGAAGTAGAAGATGAATATCCAAGTCAATCAGCAATGGTAAAGTAACTACTATTCTTTTTCCAAGATGAAAGGAGCCATTCAAATAAGTGTTTTTATGTTGTTGCTGAAGATACATTGAACAGTTTGACAATAAAAATGTGTTTTCCACGGTATTTACAGAATATATTTTTCTTCTTCTTCTTTTCCCACCCCTCACCCCCCCCCCCCCCCCCCCCCCCATTTGTCAACAGATATCGGCTTGGCAGACGCTGCGGCGGTGTTCGTTAAGTTTGGGGATATATTTGCTGACGTCTGAAGTTACTTCTCACCTGTGATAACTCAAAATAGAGTTTGGACATGGCCCAGGCAATAATTCTGCTATTAACACTTTTTAATGAAACTTTATTAGACATTGTTATTAGTTTGGCTTAGCTTAACATCTTTTGATAATAAAACATGCTACGGATTTAAGAACAGGTCAAATTTAATATAAAAGAGATGATGACATGGTTAGTAAAGCCTTTCTTATGGTAAATGTTTTGGGAAGTATATATATGTGCCATCAGTTTCAATCTAGCGATTCCCAGTGTAGGCTCCAAGTATTGTACTTTTTCGAGAGAAAAAGAGTATATTCACAGCGTCTTCCAAGCAGGTTATATTAGACGACTAATTAAGCTTTTGAGGAAATCGAATGTGTTTGACCGAAAGGTGTAGATATCCCAGCCTAAATGTAAACTACAACTAAGATTACAAATTTCTTTTAAAGGACAAGCATAGAAAAAGAAGTAAGTGCACTCTTTTTATGTCTTTAGTAGAATAGCCATAGAGTGCTGGACTGATATTTTATAGAGCAATCGACGCTCAGTAGGTTATGTGGCCAAATTTTAACTGACCGCTTTTACTTCCCACTAGAAGACTAAGAAGTAAAGAAATTCAACGAAATTTAAAGTACATAATGTAGGTAATGTGTGTAAAACATGGATGCAAATTTAAACAAACTTACCTACATTGTCTCATAGCTGAGTTAAAGACCGACGCCCATGGAAAGCCACAAAGTTTTATTCTGTGTAGATCAACACACTGTATTTGTTTGTCTTTAAAGCTATATGAGTCATTTTATGTGTTTGCCATTATAACAGCTGTCGACACTGTCTCTGTTTGACGTCATAGCAATAGTAGTCACTTTATGTGTTTGCCATCATAGAAAAAGTAGACACTATACATTTGCCATCGTAGCACTAGCAGACATCGTTTTTGTCGTCAGTAAAAGTTTAACACTAAGCTTGAATGACACTGGTAGTTTTGACCAGTCAGCTACAGGGCCAACCAAAATCGCACAAAAAGGCACTAGAGATTTATCTTGGAAACGGCAGGCAAGGAAAGGAACTGTTTCTGACATGATGTAATCAGGGAGCCGTGGTAGCCCAGTAGTTAGACGCATGCCTACAGGCCACAAGTCTCGGGTTCGGCAAGTGGCTCTGAAAGACTAATTTACCATTACTAACTGGTCGACCTAGCCTAAACTCGGGCATTAACGTATCTTTATTTTTTGTTTTAATCTAGGAAAAAAAGGTACGGGTACTCACCCCAAAGTGTATACACATTAAAAAGGTGTCGGTATTCACCACACAGTATCTATGATAGTACTGCTGAAAGTCTGGAGCCTAAAATAAAGCTGCTGGTACTGATATTGACCTTGTCGTTCATTGATTCGCTTCATAAATATGTCCCGCTTCATTGAGCTTGAAAGGGGTCCTTTACTTACTTGTTTAGTCACCTGGCCCATGAGTGATCAAAAAACCCGTGAAGAAGGATTGTAAGTCTCAGGAGAACGTTTAGTCCCTACATCTCTGATGAAATAACAAGGATTATAAAGACTAGTTCAATTGATAAACTTTAGAAGATAAATTATATAAGTCATCAATTGCAGTATTTAAGCAGAAGAAGAAGAAGAAGTAGTAGTATTAATAGTAGTAGTAGTATTATTATTATTATTATTATTATTATTATTATTATTATTATTATTATTATTATTATTATTATTAGTAGTAGTAGTAGTAGTAGTAGTAGTAGTAGTAGTAGATTCATTGAATAGACTGGTAGTAGTAGTTTACAAAAACATTATATCTTTCTCAAGCCATCTGGGTGATAGCTGGGATACATAAACTATTTATGTTTCAATATTGGATATTTGTGTATCAACAACTATGATTAGACATCACATTAGGAAATATTTTTACTCACGCAACCAATCCTAATCTTTGTTCCGTATACCCATTTTGTTCTTATAATTGAATAGCACTCATACCCCATGGTTTGGATTAAATTCATTTATCTTAGAAAGTTATTGGTTAAACTATGGGTCATGTTATTGTGCGAACACATCATATTCCACACAGTTTACAGAACGTCACTCTCGTCGCAGCCCGCCTGAAAGATCCTCGGTCCCTCGACAGCTCTCTCGTGCACGTTTCTACCCACAGTAGTTGAAAATCTACCCAAAGTATTTCAGGATCCTCGCCAGTGGTGCAGAGCCTGGGTACTGTGCTGAGCTTCTTCGGACTCAGACTTGACTTAGAAGAAGAATGGAGCACTTATGGGTTACTACCCTTGTGCC
Source organism: Candidula unifasciata (assembly GCA_905116865.2). Classification (NCBI taxonomy): domain Eukaryota; kingdom Metazoa; phylum Mollusca; class Gastropoda; order Stylommatophora; family Geomitridae; genus Candidula; species Candidula unifasciata. The sequence goes on along the minus strand of CAJHNH020001805.1, from coordinate 105,365 downwards.
ATGATGTTGATCGGTTGTTCACACCTCAAATCTCAATCTACCCAAAGTGTCAAATATATCCTGTGTCGGTTATCATGCTGGCTGGCCCCTGCCTCTCTTTCGTGGTATTTATTATGCACTCCGCTACTAAACTTTCCAATCCGCTGTGACTCTTGATATAGCCACAATATATCGGTTTCTAAGACACGATTTTCTTAACTAACTAATCTTCCTTCATGTTCAGATCTGTTAGGATGTCGGTATTTCCTTTCTTCAAAATCCCCAATTTTTTCCCCCTTGATGAATGTGAGACACTTCACTTGCTTAATTAATCCCCCACTCACAAGCGTTGTTAAAAGTATTCAGTCTGGAAAAGGAATGATGTTAATTCAATATACTCCACTTGTTAAGACTATCATCTCACAAAATGTTACAGTATCTCAGATATTCCACTTTCTTAAATTCTTTAATCTCAGAATTACTTCACCTCTATATTTTTATTTTTCTTCATCATCAGCATTCCGAGCCCTTGATGTTCCCCGCTGCAGATATCATCAGCCTCCATTCAACTCTCTTTTTTTGACCTTTTCTTTCCATTTGGAACACCATGTTATTTTCCTGTCGTCCTCTTGGTTTGCTTCGTGGTCTACGACCATTCAAATTCTTTGTGTACCGTTTTTACCTCTCTGTCGTCTCACGTTCTCCCAGCATGCTCCATCCATTGCAGTTTACTAGCCCTCATGATATCAGTGATCAATGATGATTTTAACAGATTATGAATTTCCTTGTTACTTCTCCCTCTTCTCCATTCTCCGCTGTTTATGTACCTGATGGAATCTAAGATTCGTCGTAAGACTGTTTTCAAAAACTTGTGAAAAGGCGTCACCTCTTGTAAATGTGCAGCAAGTTTCAGAGCCACATAAAACAACTGTTCAACTCACTGTATTCCACTATTTTAGATGAATGTGTTTTTTTTTTTTATCGCTCAGAAGGTAATTAGTTTAACTGTCTTTTGATCCTGATATTTATTTGTGTCATAAAACTACATAAGACACAAAAGTTAGAAACAGTAATTAACAAGATTAAAAAAAAAAAAAAAACGTTTTGAAGAAGCATCATATTGTTTAATCATGTACCCGAATTTATACAAATTAAAAACTGAAATTTTCAAAATAATTAATACTCACACAGAGTAAAGAAACCACAAAATAAAAAAATAAAATAAATAAAATAAAAAAATAAATGAAAATCAGTTTGTAAGTAAAATAGGATTGGTTGTTGGTTGTTACAGCATATCGTTTTGAACGGCAACATTATTGTGTTAAATATCACAAGTTTATGTACGACAATCCAGTGGAGGATATGTTTAATGACTTTCAGGCACTGGCAACAGAATCAAGACATTGTGAAATTATATCTTATTTTCCGTCTCAGAGAAGTGGGTTAGAACTGTTTTAATTCACTATATATAGACATGACAGACTTTCAGCAAGACCCTTAAAGTAAGACTAAAGACCAGTAAAACTAAATTAATGAAAAATAAACATGAAACAAAAAATCTAATTATCTTAAATGATGAATTAATAGATGCAGTTGAAAAATGCGTACGCCTGAGAAATAAAGCTTTACACACACACACACACACACACACACACACACACACATCCACACACACACACCCACACCCACTCCCACACCCACAAAACCATACCTCCACACACACACATTAGGAAACATTAGGAATAAACAAAGCAAACCAACTATTCGCCATGCTTAACAATATATCTTCTTCATCTTCTGCTACTTCGTTTACAGACTGGACTATAAGCTTCGGAGGAGGGTCCTGATTGTTCGTACAATTGGATTTTGGCTCAAAAATACATCCAGAAAGCTCAGAGTTTTATATTATATGTGGCACTTTACTTCTCTATGGAATGACTTTATCAACTTACTTCTTGTTTGGTCATATTTGATTTCTTTTTTTTTATAGTTCAGAGTTCTCTATGGGATGACTTTATCAACTTACTTCTCTGTATGGTCATATTTTATTACTTTTCTGTAGTTCAGAATTCTCTATGGGATGACGTTATCACCTTACTTCTCTGTTTGGTCATATTTTATTACTTTTCTGTAGTTCAGAATTCTCTGTGGGATGACTTTATCAACTTACTTCTCTGTATGGTCATATTTTATTACTTTTCTGTAGTTCAGAATTCTATATGGGATGACTTTATCAACTTACTTCTCTGTTTGGTCATATTTTATTACTTTTCTTAGTTCATAATTCTCTATGGGATGACTTTATCACCTTACTTCTCTGTTTTGTCATATTTTATTACTTTTCTGTAGTTCACATTTCAAACTTCTCTTTGCTGATGACTAGGCCTTAATAGAAAATGCTACAGTAAGATTGCAACACATTCTTACATTTGTAAATAAGGAAGGACAATCAAATTACATGGGAATCAAAACAGCAAAAAAAAAAAAATTGGTTTGGAAGTAAACAAAAGCAGACTTGATTCTGATCGCACATCACCTATTAGGTTCTGATAGCCTATATAATTACATGGCCCTATGTGGTACATTTTATTTTGTTAGGTCTAGAATTTTGAACAGTATTTCCTTGAGAAAAGCTACTATTTTCAGTCCAAGATAGATAAAACGATTTCTTTTACACATTAAAATGTGATCACGGCTGCCATTTGTAGTGTAAAGTGAAAGGTCCCTTTTCCATGCCTTTAGGCGTATTAGGAATATAGGACTAGACCTATATTTTTTTAGACCTATCGGCACTTGGTGGGTTATGTGTCAGCATCACACCGGCCGACTTTACTTTCCAAAACTGCACCTGTCACCCACTTAAGGCTGCGTCGACCTGGGAGTCAAGGTATTTTTTTATAAGTCCGGTTTTATTAGGACACGAACCCACGACCATCCGATCCGCAAACTCCACTGCAACTCCCGTATTTCAGTAGGTAGTGGGGAAAAAAAAAAACTTTGCTCTAGATGTGGAAACTATTTAAGTGGAGTGGCTAGATTCTTTTTGCCTGGCCGCCACCCGAAGGTTTCAATCCATATCTAGGAGAATTGTGTACAATGACATTAGCTTCTAGCTCGACCTAGCCTTATGCCAGATAACGCATGAGAATTGAAAGGCAGTCTGTACGATTTTGACTAAACCTACATGGAGGGCCAAATTTGCCAGTGACAGATATTTAAAAAAAAAAAAAAACTAAGGTAAATATAGGCAGATTATTGAAGCTTGCTTACAAATATTCGCGCCATAACATGGTTAAAGGTGACAATCAGGGTGGCACCCATTTTCAGGTGAGCTTGTTTCACGTCAGCTGGCAAACTGAATAAAGGAAATGTTTTCAAAAAAAAAAAAAACCAATGTCACCCCTTTTCATGCCAAACGATGCATAGTCTATTTTTCCAGCTGAATACTTTACTGCAATCGCTTATTTATTTGTTTTGCTGCATTAACATCCCAGGAAAATGTGTGGTGCTAAAGTAAGATTGGGTCTATCTAGTAGGTTATGGCAGTTTAAAAAAAAAAACTGTCTTGAAGATTATGTGAATATAAAATAACTGAATTGAAAGAAAGTGTGCTATTAACTGAACTACTAGTGCTCTGATGTATGCTGTATAAAGTAACGTATCGGACCCTTTTCCCGCCAATGGACAATATATGATTCTAGGCTCACATTTTTATAGTCCAACTGAACTGCAGTGGGTGATGTCGTCAACATGTTGTCCACCACTTTCGCTTCTGGCACATTACCCAGTTCCCGTTTTAAGGACTTGTCCACCTGAGTTGCCAATGTTTTGTCTACTTGCAACTACAGACACAAGACCATGAGGCTGGCAGGAAGCATCTAGCCAAAACTCTACCGCAGTTCATTATTTACTGTAGGCAGAGACTATTTTTCAGGCTTTCATGCGTAGTTGGCATGCAGGGCTATACCTATATTTTATAGACGAAATCAACAGTCTGTGTGTGATGTGATCAAGATCACATCAACTATCTTTACTTCCCAGGACTTCATCTGATACCCACATGTGTCTGGATTGACCTCGGAACCGAGGTCATTTAAAACAAAAAAAAAAGTCCAGCTCCATACAGATTTGAACCCAAGACCTTCAGATCCGCAGGCGAAAGTCTATCCGCTACACTACGGCGGCTACTAGTAGTAAGAGGGGGTGATAATGAATTGTAATGTTCAGACAATTCCTGGTAACTGATCACAGCAAATACACAGTAAATAAGAAAGAACAGATAGTCAACGGATGGAAAATAGTCAGACAGGGCAGTAAGCACTTCACGGTGGAAGCATACACAGCAGGTGTCTACCCATCACCAGTAGAGGTCCCCCTTCAACAACTGTTTCGGCCCGTTTATGACCTAAACAATCTCTGGGGGCGGGCCAAACCAGGTCATGACTCCCAGGCTTTAGGACTCTCCTGCGGTGCGTTCCTACACAAAGAAAGGCTTGGTTATAGCAAATGGCAGTTGTTATTGAGGGATACAGCTTGTGCACGCCTTACAAAGTTTCAGTAATTAGGGCTCATTTCAACTCCCCTGCCTCACAAATTTTCACGGGGTGGGATCTGAAGGGCCTGAGCCTCCATGTTCCAGCGCACCTTTACAGTAAAAGTAGTCAAGTAGTTGGTAGTCAGGTATACGACACAGAGACAGGCGTTGGATACATTGATAGACAGACAGTAGTCACATAAGCAGTAAATATACTGATAGTAGACAGACACATAGGCAGTAGATATAGTGCATTCATAGCAGTCAAAAAAAAAAAAAAAGCAGACACAACGGTGGAAGACAGAAGCAAGCAGATAGACAGTGATACATTGATGCACTGATGGAAATATAGCAAACAGATGGTAGTAGATGCGTTACCAGTTGTTAAATAGCAGATAGACTGATAACAGATAAATAGCGGATATACTGATAACAGATAAACAGCAGATAGGCTTATAATTAATACAGATACATTATTAGTATGATATTTTTATTAACAGCTTCACACTTACACAAACACAGTAGATGCAACAAATACATAAACAGCAACAACAATTCAAAAGATATATATATATTATGAAAAAAAAATGAAACACATTATCTATAAAGACTTCATATGTCTTAATTAATACACCCTTGAAAGACGTTTGGTAATTTTAGTCATGACGAAGTTAAATTCACAAATATTCATCACAAGCAAGTATATTATTGGTTAAACAGCATTTCTCTTGTCACAGTAACACAAATGTAGGGATGATTTTCGCATAGGCAACATGTATATTGGTAGTGTGTTTTAAAGAGTGATGACATATTGAACATTATGTGTAGTGTTATATGAGAAATATATTTGACAGGGGCGCCATAAAAAAGAAACATGTAAGTGAAAAAAAGGGGTGAGAGGGGAGCATGAAGATGCCTAAACTTTGTTTAAATGTTTAAAAATAAGATTATAATAATCATCATCAAGTGCTGAAATGGCCAAAAAAAAATTATTTCAAATAGTAAATAAATAAAATAATTTATTTAAAATAACATGATATTATAAACAACAATTTCAAATTAAATAATTCTAGACATGCTGGTTGGGAGCTTAGCGCTCCCACTTCCCCACCTCAACTAATTAAGGGTTCACTCGGCCCTAAAATATTTATGGGTCCTGGTCTAAATGCCTTAGGTTCTCATGTCCATTCTGATAAATAAAATGGAGAAATAGTGCCACTTATTTTAGAAACCATGAAGTACAACAAAGACAACATCTATGGAGAGGTAAATCACAGATTAGGTGAACATGTTAGGATACAGTTTAAAACAAAACATTTCAATAACAATTTATTTTGCAGAAGGAAAAATCAGATATAGACGATGTTGCTGTACAATGTAGTACAGTGGAAATCAATACCTAATATTTAGCAATACAGAATCCATGTTTGTAAAATGTTTTCATATAAACCAACTTCTCCTTGCAAGTTTTTAAATGTGTTTCTCAATCTTCTAAACACCAGAGTTTGATTTCTGCAGAGGAGAATTCAGAAAAAGACCAGTTTTGGGGCTGCGGTTCACCATGGAGAAGTGGAAATATGGAAAAGACCTGCAGGAAGGCCAAAGCTACCCTATAATGACGTATGCAATCATAACCTCAAAGATGCTAACTTTGGCACAGACACTTAGGAGATATCATCCGTAGACCGACTCCTATAGAGGCAGTGAGTGAAAGACGGACTGTGACATTTTGCAAGACGCCTTTTTTTTAAATTAAAAATTTTTTTTTTTTTTTACGTATCCAGAAACCATGAGTTGTAAACCCTTTGGCTCGGTACTATGGATATCGCAACCCTTCGGCCTTGATTCCATTATAGGTACCGTTAATCTGGGAGAAATGTGGCTTTTCTGCCTACCCCCGGGAGTGAACCCGGACCACAAGGAGTTCGTCACCCGGCCGCCGCGAAAGTCCGGTTTAACCAACTTCGCTAGAGAGCCGGGCAACGCCTAAAGTGAGGAAGCTACAGAGAGAAAACGAATGGGAAACAACTAGTCACAGTACAATTGAGCATCAACGTTTTTATGTTGCCTATGTGGTAGGAACTGCCACTCCGGCATAGCTATAGCAGATGCGGTTTCTTAAACCATTGGCATAGCTCTATGACCCCTAGGGGCTGACGCGTACGAGAGACAGTGGTACAAAAGTTAAGCTACCGATGAGATAGAGACCTTACCACTTAATATTCTCAGAGACAGCAATGGACCCACTTATCTACTCCCCCACTTCCATAAACCACACCTACCTAATTTCACACTCAGGCTGCTGACCTCAATCAATCAATCAATCAGGTGCCGTCTCCACAATGAAGGTTGGCTGCAATGGATCTCCAAGCCCTGTCTCTTGCCCTTGATGTACACTCACTCATACTGTTGTTCGTCCATCTCTTGATGTTATCTTCCCACTTGTAACGCTGTCTGCCTCTTGCTCGCCTACCTTGAACCTTTCCCTCTAGAATGATCTTTACAATACTGTTATGTCTTTTAATGTAGCCAAAATATTTCACTTGTCTCTTTTTTATTTCACCTAGCCACTCTCTTTTCATTCCCAATTTCCTCAGTACCTCTGTATTTGATAGCTTTTGTTTCCATGAAATACGACCTAATCTTGCTGACCTACATCATACATAAACATTGACTCTTTTTTCCTCTGAAGAAATCTCGTACTTAAGCTAGAAACAGGATATTGTTTCAATAACTGACTGGTGAGAAGCAGTATATACAAATGGGCTATCCACAAACAGGCAGTTACTACAGTCAGCCTTTCATAGTTTGGGATAATGAACAAATGCAACTAAAACTGAACTAAACAATTTTTTGAAATTGAATAATATATAAACATTATGTTCGAATTTACAGTTTTCAATGAATTAAGTGCAGTCAAAGAAATTGGAAATATTAGGGAAAAAAACCTCAAGCTTGAAAAAATAAATAAATAAATAAATGTATAAATAGTGGCACCAACAGAAAAACTGAGAAATTTACTTGTTCAAGAAGACAGCAGACAAGAACATTATCAAGACAACAGTGATAACTAGGTTACAATCCAGCACACTGCTAGCTTTGAAATGTTTAATGTGCAATATCTATTTCTGATCCCTAGCAGTTGCAATTTGTCCACTCCAGGATTGCAGTCTGCGGGATTAACGCCTCAAGGAGGAGAATCCTACAAGTATAAATCTCGGTAAACCCTGTTCTACTGTAAAGTTATACTGAGGTACCCCAACGGTTAGGAAGTAGCCTGAAGTCCCGACCAGGCAGGGGTCACCATTGCCCTGACTTCCTTTCTTACTTGACAGGAGTTTGGACATAATTTTTCATAAAGCTTGTGCCCAACCAGAAACGATTAGCTGATTAGTGCACTGGTCTCTCATGTGGGAAACCTAGGTTCGAATCCTCGGTAAGATGATGGAAGTTTTTTCTGTCTGTAGCAAAGAATGAATATCCTCACCTGCACAGTCCATGGTGACTGCACTAGCCTGCAGCCCTAAATACTCAAACTAATGACCCCCCCCCCCCCCCCCCCCCCCCCCCCCCTTATTTCCTCCCATTCACCTCCGACACAGCCTAACAAGTAGGAAAATAGTCCATAATGCTATGGTGTAGCAGGCTATTCACCTGTGAATCCGAAGGTCATGCGATTAAATTCACACATAGTCATATTTTTTTCAAACATGACCTAAACTTCCAAGTTTACCCAGCCTTAAATTGGTAGGAATTAAATGCCTGGAAAGTAAACGCATGATGTTGACCATATCACCAATCGAGAGCTAATTGATCTGTAAATATAAGTTTAGGCTTCATGTGCCCAATGTGCCACTCGCGTGTAAAGGGACCTTTACAGTCCATAAGGACATATTTATGTGTTGTGCCCAAACAGCGTTTCGTTATTTATGAGCATCAGACAGGGCTGTCTAGAAACAACAAAGTTATTATTTGCCCTGATGCACAAATCATTGAGTCTGCTTTTCATAGTTGAGCTGAACTGAGTTGAGTCAAGAAGTAACATCACAGCACTTGAGGCATTCCAATACGCGCCCTGTCCCCATCCACAGCAGCCAATGCAGAGTCCCAATACTAATGGTGCCAGTCATAGTCTGGTTGTACCTCCGTCTTGCCTTTCCTCTGAGCGTAGTGTGGCGGCCGAACCCTCTGATCACACCCATGTGCATCATTCTCTCAAGCCCATCATAATCTAGTTTCTCTTCTGACTTCGTTGCTTGTTTCCAAAGGGCTCTGACCACATCTGCCTTGTCATGTATCAATTCACCCCCCAGCGGGGCAGATCAAAACAATCTGTCTGTCTGTTTATTCCCCACCACACCGGCATAGCCTGCAGAAAAGATGTCCTGCTTTCCATAGTAACCACAAATCTAATGTTTTAAATCTGTCAGTCCCAGACACATGTTACTGTATCTCTTTATAGCCTTGTAGTTGTCACTTAGACTATTAGATGTTTCGATGTAAAGAAATTAAAATAGAAAAGAAGTATTAGACAGAATATGGCAATGTAACAATAGGGACAGTTAGTTGGTGTAATAACTGTATGGGGCATAAAGAGTTAAAAAAAAAAAAACCATATAGTAAAAGTCAACAAATTGGCGGTGCTTGCTTGTACCTCTTCTTTTCTCTTCTTTTCTGCTTATCAGACCAGGAAGAGTTTTTTGGAACAGACAATTCTTATCGTTTCGCAATAGTATTTCTCAGTGTCTGACATTTCCAAGCTCCATCCTCTGCATGGTCGACCCATGGCTCTGTTATTGCTATATCAGTATAACATTGCTCCCTGTGGTGCCCTATTTCTTGTCAATCTTGTTACATGGCTAAACCAGTTGATCAGGCTTAGTACTGGAGGAGTTAAAAATCACATTCCACAGACTTTATAGTAAAGAGAAAAACAATACCACAGCGTTCTTACATCACTGGCACATCAGACATGCTTGTGAAGGCCATTCTAAACTTGTTAGGTAATGTGTGCAATCCCAAGATTCACACTATTGACGACCGCTAATGAACATGAGATATGACGAGAGACACAACGTCACTTGCTAACAGAAGAATTGGACAGAAGACAGTTACAAGAAAAGGTTGGAGGGGCAGAGGCTTGTATTGATATGTCCGGATGCCTCAGTTCGCGGGAGAGCAAAGTCTCTGAGCTCCATGTTGGAGGAAAGGAATTATCCTACCGTCGTTGAGTACAGTGATTGTAACATATTCCTTTTATGGACACACATTATATCTGTGGAGAATTGTTGAAAAAACGTATTGATATTGCCTGTCAACGACTTGTTCTCAAATGTAGAAGTTTCGACAGTTGCCCTGGCTGGTGGCGTTTTTCTGCCTGCCATTGGTTTTGACATTTGTTACCCCTAGAGTAATAAGTTATTTGGACTTGATACGGCATGGACCTGGGACGACATATCAACAGAATAATCTATGCACAGAATATCGCTGTACAGTCAGTATCAGACAGGCCAACTTTATTTCATAGGACATTTCCTGGTACTCATTTTATGCCCATGTCTTTATTTAAAGAAAGCCCACACAGTGTTACAGACAGTTATGTCTTCGACATAGGTCTTCAGTTTGGGATGGCTTACTAAGATGCATTTATTACTGGGAAATGACAAATGACTAGCTCCTTGTAGAACACATCTGGTTTGCTTGGGAAGCTCTGTTGCAATTCAAGTCGGTTCCAAATACTAAATAAACACAGCATCCATGGATCGGGATTTTGTAGGCACACCCTTCAGGCTTTCACTACGTCTGTGTTGCATTCCCTTCCGTGGTGATGTAAATGAAAAGTCTCTTCGTTCGTTAGAATTTGCTGATTCTTTCTCCTTAGGTTTGGGACTCTTGTTCTCTTTAAAGGAATTGTTGCGACTGCTAGCAGCTTTGGCATAGGCATCCATTGCTTCTTTGATCTGTGATATCCATAAATTCTAAATGATGGGAAATAAACGTGAAAAACAGCATTTCTAGAAAAAAATTAAAGGCTTATTCACTGCAAATGCTTAAAAAATAGAAGAGGGATTGCAAATGAAACTATAAATGAAAAAGAACTAAATGAACATAGCTCTAATTATGATTAGAAGAAAGCTGCAGTTTGGGAGAGGAGATAGACTCACTGCCCCCACCCCCACACCCCAATAGGCTTGTTGTAGAAGACGACTAATTATGAGTATTTCCTCAGGCCAATGCCTGAGAGGTTAGTAACCAACGGTCTGCATACAAATAAGCTAGATGTGCAAAATAATGTGCTCGCAAAACTCAAGTTCTGCCAGAAGACCAAAGCTGGAGATTATAGCGCGTGAACGCTAAGAAGAAGGAGCAGATTAGAAAGCTCAATGTGAGGAAAAAAAAAAAGACATACATAGATACAAGTAAAAGTATCCATGAATGTTTTTATCAATAAGCATGTTTTTACTGCCTATATTTACCACATTTTTAGGGCTGTATAGGACTGAGGAGGGAGGGGGCAGGGGGGGGGGGGAAGTGAACCTGGGGGTTTATTGCTGCAGGCTTGTACAGTCGCTGCGCTGGGTATTACTCAACATGGCTTTCTTTGTTTTCACAAGAGTGTCCCATAAAGGATGTAACTCTGTAGCTTTAGAGATGACCCTCCCCTCCAGGGATCTATACAGATCTCATACAAAAATATGTAAAAAACCTACACTTTTTCTTCTTCTTGTAAATATCTGCTCTGTGCCACTATGCATCGCAGTTTATTATTATTACTATTATTTTGTGTTTATATCCAGAAACATTAAGTTGTAAACTCTTTGGCACGGTACTAAGGATATCGCAACCCTTCGGCATTGATTCCATAAAAGATACCGTAAATCTGGAGGAAATGTCCCTTTTCTGCGTACCCCCAGACGCGAAGCCGGACCACAAGGAGTTCGTCACCCGGTCGCTGCGAAGTCAGGTTTAACCAACTACGCTAGCGAGCTGGGCGATAATAGATCGCAGATTCAGGGCTTGCCTGGTTGCTTGCTATGCTGTGATGATGCTGTTAAGTCTTAGGCTATCGATGATGCCATGAATCTATTTTCTAGATCTCTCGACCTGTTGATGTTTACATTTGTATGGCGTACACTCCCCCAGCTGACGCTGGATTTATTCCCACTAGACGGCTGAACATTTCAGTCTAGGGGGCTGCACGCTCTCGAGGCATGGTGTCCGCCTCGAGTGCTAGAGGTGCTTGTTAAAGGCTGGCATTTTTTTCACGTGGACTTGGACTTCTAGTAATTCCCCCTGTTTTCTGGGTAGTGAGCTGAGAAGCCCGTGTGCATTGCTGAGCATGTAAAAAAAAAAACATCCCTTGGCAGTTGGAAATCGAAAAAAGTAGCCTAACGATGCTGCCCTGGCAAAATTTGGTGTTCAAAATCTACCTAAAGTATTTCAGGATCTTAGCCAGTGCTACAGAGCTTGTGCACTGTGCTGAGCTTCTTCGGACTCAGACTTGAATTAGAAGAAAAACGGAGCACTTATGCAATAATGTTGATCCGTTGTTCAGACATCAAACCTCAAACATTTCAGTCATTGCTTATCAAAGAATTCAACAGTGAGTATTGTTCCACCGTTTTTCAAATCTCCTCAGTTGTCACACAATCTCTTATGGTTTTATTCCTAGCCTTTCTCAGACATACAAACTTAACTAACAATGCCTATTGATAATCATCATTAAACACTAACGGAATTCTACAATCAGGTTTTTAAATTTTAAAAAGAAAATTCGGTTAAGGGAAAATACTAACCTTTGTTGCGTCACAGGCTGCCTGCAATGTAAACACGCCAGTAATTTGCTGATATCGAGACACATGGACAAGAGCGAAGCAGTGTTTCAAACCACTAGCTGAAGAAAAAAAAAATCACTTTATGTACGCCCACATACACACACACACATGTACATATATATATAATATATATATATATATATATATATATATATATATATATATATATATATATATATATATATATATATATATATATATACACACAAGCACACACGAAGAAAGTAACGTTACAATCAATAGCATATACTAGCAATGAAGAAAATTAATTTTACAAATCATTACATTTACTATAGCAATAAACACAAACACTATATTGGCCACTGACAAAACTAGCTGTCACAAACTTTGAGTATCTAGGTTCTAAAATAAATAGCAATGGAGACTGTTTGACAGAAATCACAAGAGGGATGGCCATAACAATGCAACGATTACCAGCGCAAAAAGTCTATGATTAAGCACCAGCAAGGGAATCACAATTAAAGTTTTAAAAGCATGCATCTTCCATTTACACTATCTACCAGTCCTGAGAAAGAAAATTTAGGATTTTTAGCTGAAATGCCATAGAAAGTTTCTCAGAATAACATGAACAAAGAAGAGAAGAAAAACAGACATTTTAAAAGATCTGAACATCAAGGAATACTGGCTAAGAAACAGCATCTTGCCATGGAAGCTGACAAATTTGGGTTAAATCAAGCGCGGGTTGGAAAAATTTATATCAGAAGGTATGGTACCAGGAAGAAGAGGTAGGGGCCGACCAACACGAAGATGGGCACAGGATATAAGTGATTCCTTGAATATGCAAGAGGCGGGATTGCAGGCGGGAGACTGAGTTTCTTTCATGCAGATAGTGACGACAGCGACGCTCTGCAAAGGGCCAGCTATGTGATGATGATGACAGCAGATATTGGCAGTGCAATAATGCAATATTACAAGTCATAACTGGCACTGCCAGTTTGATAACTGCCAGTATACAGTGGATGATGACACTGTATATCTATCATTTGATAAGTTACAGTAGATGATGACACTGTATATCTATTATTTGATAAGTTACAGTGGATGATGACACTGTATATCTATCATTTGATAAGTTACAGTAGATGATGACACTCTATATCTATCATTTGATAAGTCACAGTAGATGATTACACTGTATATATATATCATTTGATAAGTTACAGTAGATGATGACACTGTATATCTATTATTTGATAAGTTACAGTAGATGATGACACTGTATATCTATCATTTGATAAGTTACTGTAGATGATTACACTGTATATCTATCATTTGATAAGTTACAGTAGATGATGACACTGTATATCTATCATTTGATAAGTTACAGTAGATGATGACACTGTATATCTATCATTTGATAAGTTACAGTAGATGATGACACTGTATATCTATCATTTGATAAGTTACAGTAGATGATGACACTGTATATCTATCATTTGATAAGTTTACATTAGATGATGACACTATCTATCATTTTATAAGTTACAGCAGATGATGACACTGTATATCTATCATTTGATAAGTTACAGCAGATGATGACACTGTATATCTATCATTTGATAAGTTACAGTAGATGTTTTCAATCGTTAAATGTAATGAGTGAGAGTGACGTTCAACCACATGAGGACCGCACATCGAGCGAGAAACACTCAGTGACACAAAGTGTCACCATTTGGATGAGAATCACCAGGGTGCAAGTCCCAGACACCCCCTTCAACCTTTAGGTTATTGTACAATCTCCAGCCACAACCGGCATTGGGCTTTTAAAAAAAGGCCTAGCATATTGGGAAGAAAGCTGCCAATTAACTAGAGCAAATATTACCATAGGCTCCTACAAATATATATAAAGGTAAAAGAGTGTGGGGAAAAACACCATATAGGCTTGGACAAGAAAGAGACGGAATTGAAATCAAAAGGGCACATTTTTGCAAGGGAACTGCTTCATGATGTAAGAATTAAGTATGACCAAACAATGATTACTGATTACATCATGTTATACTGTGCATATTCATGGATGTCCTAAGGTGCTGACTGTTTCTGTGGCACACTGGCTGCTACAGATACTTCCTTTAATAAACACTTTTTAACTGGATCCTCACTTCATTAAAAATTAACGAACCAAATAATGTCAAAATACTGTGAAGTAAATAGCAGTAGTTACAGGGGTGCCAGAAACCTGGCGGTTCAATCTTCCCCCATAGACAATTTGAAAGAGGACTAAGTGCATCCGCCCCCTCCCCCCAACCCCTTTTCTACAAATGAATAGACGTTCTTGTTTATACATTTTGTATAATTTCAAATATATTATTATTATTCTTTATTTGCCATTCAGCACATAATAAAAATAATGCGAGTGTTATATTACGCTATCAGCAGGCATGGGACTCACAGCCCGTGGTGATGGCGAGTGCGACTAGCAAGTCCTGAACGCATTAAAAACAGTCTTTCTCAATAAGAGCAAGGGATTTAATGACCGTTGTTGCTATCACGTGTATTTCATATGCTTCTTCTCTGACGCTCAATTCTCCTGATTTCTACAATGATTTTTTACCCTTCATCCTTAATAATTTTAATTCCCCTAAACATAATACTTGTTATTATTATACACTTAAACAAGGCTTGGGCCTCTTAAGCACCGCACCCTCTACACAATGTATATTATAAGGGGCCCGAACTCCTGTCAATGACTTCTATGTTTCGGCGCCCCTGAATAGTTTACCTGCTGCATCAGAAGTAGATATATCATGAAGTGTAAATCTGTCAAGTGCCAGCGGCTGTCTGAGCACTGTGTATGAAGTCCTGTCTGACTGCGCTGCTGACTGAGTATCTGTGTTTGACTGTTTAGACTGTAGAAAAACACGTCGAGCAGCATTAGTTTAAAACTGCAATGTTTCTGAAAACCTGAATGGTATTCTTTCACTCATGTCATACAAGAAGACATACGCTATGCATTTGGCTTAAATGTGTTCAAGTACATACAGACGGAAATATTCACAAAGATGTAGAATGTCAGTGACATGGACAAATCCCCATTAAAAAAAAAATAGTTTACCTGTTTTAAATATTTGCATTCCCTACGTGGATTCCACAGACCCATTGTAGGCTTTAAATTACTAGATGGTTTAGGTTAAAACAACGGATCAACATCACGACACAAGGGAAGTAATCCACAAGTGCTCCGTTCTACTTCTAACTCTAGTCTCAGTCTGAAAAATCTCAGCGCAGTGAACGAATTCCGTAGCACCGGCGAGGACCCTGAAATACTTTTCATAGATTTGTCAACTTTTTTTCCCGCCTGGGCTGCGCCGTTAGGCTACTTTTTTCGATTTAACTGCCAAGGGATTTACGTGCTTAACAATACGCATGGACGCCCGATCTTACTACCCAGAGATCAGTGGAAATTACTAGAAGTCCACGTGAAAAATATCAGACTTCACTGGCGCCTGAACCCGTGATCTCCAGCACTCGAGGCGGACGCCACACCTCGAAACCACGCAGCCCCCTAAAATAATAACAATAATTTTTAGTAACGGCAGATTTTTGTCTTTAAAAAAAAAAAAAAAACTAGTCATTCCAATGATAAACTGATATTCTTGTAGTCTTCTGTCATTTGTAGAAGTTATATTGTTTTTTTTTTAAAATCTAATTTATTGTATCAATTAAATCAGCATATTAATGTCTCCCTGTTTCTGCTTCTCACTTGGACCTAAATATTAATTGCCTTTGAGCTTAACCCCTTGAAATGGAATAGGTTAAAGCAGCAACTGCTTGGGATTGATAGAGTCAGTGTTTTGTATTTACCATCATATTTATTGTCCATGCTTTTTATTAGTTTTTCTTGACACACACACACGCACACACACACACACACACAAACGCACGCACACATACACACACGCACAAACTCGTACACGCATTCACACACAGACACATTTGTATAAAATATCCTTTCCTAGCATTAAGAACAAATCTGAGAGCCTGGGGATGAGACTATTTGTTGTGAGTAAATGGTGACTCAGCGGGTGATGTCTTCTTCTTCACCCTTTCTGGCCCCCAATGGAGCATAGACCCTCAACTAACTCACGCCAAGTCGTTCTATACTTTGCTATCATATGCAGCTCTCCCCATGTCCTTCCCATCTTTCTAACTTCATTCTCCAGCTCCCTTCTTCGTGTGTTTTTTAGCCTTCCTTTATTCATATGCCCCCTGTGGGTTCCAATGCAAAGACATTCTAGTTATATTGTTCTCGGGTTTTCTTAATGTGTTCAAATTTCTCCCTCAACATAAACATTAGCATCACGTGGCTTATGGTGCTAGTTCCATGCTGGATGACAAACTGTACTTCTGATGTACCTTCTTTGTTTCACATCACGGATTAATTACCTTTCTGGGGATTTTCTTGACTTTGGTAATAAGCAAAATGTCATCAAACAGGAACATGTGAACCTCTAATGGCTTTGGATTTTCTGAAATAAATAACAAGGAAAAACATGTCATGGAGAGGTTTAACATAGGAAACACATGTCATGGAGAGGTTTAACATAGGAAACACATGTCATGGAGAGGTTTAACATAGGAAACGTAGCTTTAATTTATTACCAAGAAATAAATCACATTAACTTACTGCACTATTTCTGTTTTGAAATCAGAATGTCTACACATTTGTACTTCTTTGACTTCCTTGCAAAGATCTTTACTGTAAACACCAGCTGTTTCTATTTCTGTTTACTTCCGTGATGTTGTTCCAGTTCACGAAATTTATCTAGGTCTAGTTCTATGCCAGTTGTTTCATTTCTTAATATACAAAGTCATATCCTAGTATCCTGTTTTCTACAAAGATTATGTGTTTCTTCGAAAATGACAAATACAGAAAACAGGTGCCCTTATCTGTGGCTTAGGCGTAATTCTGAAGTGCTGGTAGGTTCGATCAAGTCTGTGGGTGGTTAGGCAGCAGATCGCCTTGCACTGGTATCAACACTGGTACCATGAGCTGAACATTAGGGCAGCAATGGCAAACTGCTGAACGTAAAACTGCCTAGTGAAATCATAAACAGCCAAAACAATTTTTTCCGTTTCCCACCACTTTAATACATGACTCTTCCACCTTAACTTCAAATTGTAGGGAGGGACCAGGAGACAGGGAAAATGGTGGTGGTGAGTGGGGGTTTGGGAGAGGAGGGGGGAGGGGTTTGTGGGTATGTGTGAGTATGAGAGATCTGACAGTTTAGCTGGGAGAATGAGGAAACTGTCATCCCCTCCTGGGAAGAAATTGCCTTACCCCACTTAGTATTAATTTTTGTTTCTTTGGTTTTGTTTTAAAATGTGTTTTTAACATAAAAATTTAGGCTTTAAATTTTTTTTTTAAATTATGATTATCTTTCAGCATGGGCAAAAGGGAAAAAAAATCTCAGATCAGTGAAAGATAGGAATAATTGTTAAAATTTCAAAGAAAGATAATCTTACTGACTGTAACAACTGGAGAGGAATTTAGTTTGACATCAATAATGTCAAATACGTTTTTTAAAAATAATTCTCAGTAGAATTAAATAGGCAGTGGACAAAATCCTCAGAGAGGAACAAGGGCTTTAGACCTGGAAGATGCTGCTTAGATCAAATATTCACTCTGGGAAACTATTTAAGAGTTAATAATTGAAAAATAACAACGCCTTATTTTGAATTTCATTGACTTAAAGAAGGCTTCTGATATTTTACACAGAACATCACCATGGGGAATTTTGGAATGCTATGTATACCAATGAAAGATAAATAAATGCTAGATAAAATCATCAATGACATGTAAAGGAAAACAGACAATTTAGCAAGCATAGCATTAAGGTTTGGACTACAATTAAGTTATGAAAAGACAAATATACTGAAGATATGCACATCTAGGCCGTAAAATGATTCGCCTGTCTATGTTCAGGCTGGCAATATGTCTTATACAGTCATTTTGCTTGTATACTACCAGCTTGTCGTGAGTGACTACTTTCATGAATAACCAAATGCTGTTCTGGTGGCTGCCCCTCTAGTAAGCGCCTAATACATTTACTACATGCACATGCTTCTGGCTTTTCCAGGACTAATTGTTTGTTCAAATGGGATAGTGTAGGACATTTGTGTGATTTTTCACTGGCATAGAAATGGAGCAATGATGTTGTGATCCTTCTGCAGTAAAGTTGAAACCTCGACTACCATAAAAGGATATCTTGTTTCTGTGGTAGTATTAACAAATACTGAATGTTTTATCATACATGCTACTCACCAACAAGTGTGATTTGACCCTCATGTAGTAATTGTCTCTTAGGACACGCTAGTAATTTTTCACATGGTTGTTTACTCAAACTTGGCTTGAGACTCTAAAAAACAACAGACATTACATTATGTAGATTAGAAACAGTAAAATGTATAGTACTCTGAGACAAAAATACGCCTTTACAATATGTATTCCCCCATGTAGATTATGGGGCCCCATTGTGGGAAAAACAAGAACAGACCCACTGCCTCCCCAAGAAGCATGTCGTAAGAGTCGACTAACTGGGGGCTTCCTTTGAAGTGGGAGTGCATCTGCCTGAGAGGCAAGGAACCAGTAATCTGCACACAAATAAGTAAAATCTGTAGAACAGATGCACATGCAAAAACTCAGGCCCTAGAACAAAGCCAAAGTCCAGAAATGGACGAACAATCAAGTCTTTCCATCGAAGTTTATAGCCGGTAAAGGCAAACAACAACAATATGTATTGTACAATTTGCAGTTCGATAAGCGTAATAGATAGATATTCAATAGATATTGTGTGTGTGTAATATTACACTATTCTATGCATAACATATATTATAGAGTATTTATTGTAAAACTTACGGTAATCTGAGCATAACTTACATTTTATAAAATGTGTATGTTGTGTATGTGTGGATAGATTGATGCATGAGTGATGCATGGATAGGTAAATAAATGAATGAATGTTTTTTCTATAGACAGCTGAGTATAATCGCCAGCTATCCAGCAGTCTATGTGTTTACTTAATATGTCTATTATGTATGAATACATTGCTATGAACAAAATATTCTGTAAAGACAAAATACAACTGATGTGTGAAAGACAGATGCTTGGAAGGGCCCAGAATAAAACAGGCCTGAATGCCGAATATTGTGACTTCTGTAAACAAAATAAAAAATATTTGTTCATCCATTCGTTTATTCTAGCAAGAGTGATTGGGATTTTGTTTATAAGCAGGTACAGGTTTTAAGTAAGTAAATAAATGACCTCTTTCTTGCCTTTTGTGCATCAGGCAAAACAGTGCTAGAACTATATTTTTATATATCTATTTGACCTTTATGGGTGATGAGTTCAACACCACAACGGCCACATTTACTTCTCAGATTATGGCTAATTACACCAACTTTTAGGTTCGGTTTACATGGAAGCGAAGGTCCATTTTTGTAAACAATTAACCTCTATGTGGATATTGTCTCTAGACTTTGATCCAGCAGGCCGCCATACTATCACGGCGTCAACTGGTTTGTATTTAACATTGTCTCCAGGTATGGTGTCCACTTTGAGTGCTAGAGGTTCCGGGTTCAAATCCCGTTAAGGGCATGGATTTTTTCACGTGAACTTGGACTTCTAGTAATTCCCCTGGTCTCTGGGTAGTGAGATCAGAAGCCCGTGTGCATTGTTGTGCACGTAAAAAAAAAAATCCCTTGGAGCTGAACATTAAAAAAAAAGTAAGCCCAACAGCGCTGCCCATGTAAAAGTTTGAGTTAATAATCTACACAAAGTATTTCAAGATCCTCGCGGTGCTACAGAGCCTGTGCACTGTGCTGAGATTCTTCGGACTCAGATTTGAGTTAGATGAATAAAGAAGCACTTATAGTTACTACTTGTGTGCCTTTATGTTGATCCGTTGTTCAAACCTATTGTAACAAAAGAATGCTCATAGCATCACACAACCCAGACACACGGGACTACAGGTTATTTTGTAACAGTTTTGTGCTGTCCAAGTATAACTGTGCTATATGGTTTGCGGGATTTGTAGCTATTTGTCAACAAAATAACAATCTTAAGGGGGAAAAAACAGGAAGAAACCAGAGCAACAAAGCCCTGATGCTTACTTCTGGAATGACACAACGAGGGTCTATCTCAGTCACTGCTGGCCATACTATCTGACGCTGGATCTCCTGAACACGCTCAAAGTTTTTGATCCACCGCATCTTCTCTTCTAATTGTTCTGTGGAACAGAGAGAAAAACGGTAATTAACTCAAACACTGTATAAATGTTCCTGGGACAGAGAGAAACGGTCATTAACTCAAACAATGTATAAATGTTCCTGGGATAGAGAGAAACGGTCATTAACTCAAAAATGTATAAATGTTCCTGGGACAGAGAGAAACGGTCATTAACTCAAACAATGTATAAATGTTCCTGGGACAGAGAGAAACGGTCATTAACTCAAAAATGTATAAATGTTCCTGAGACAGAGAGAAACGGTCATTAACTCAAACAATGTATAAATGTTCCTGGGATAGAGAGAAACGGTCATTAACTTAATGTATAAATGTTCCCGGGACAGAGAAAAACGGTCATTAACTCGAACAATGTATCGTCTTTTACAAATGTTCCTGGGATAGAGAGAAAAAGTCATTAACTCAAACAAATTATCATCTCTTATAAATGTTCTTGGGACAGTCAGAAATAGTCATTAATTAAAACAATGTTATTAACTCTTATAGATGTTCTCGGGACAAAGAGAAATGGTCATTAACTCAAACAATGTATCATCTCTTATAAAGTTCTTGGGACCGACAAAAACGGCCATCAACTCAAACAATGTATCATCTCTTATTAAAAAGTTCTTGGGACAGACAGAAACGGCGATTAACTCAAACAGCGTATTATCTGTTATAAATGTTTTTTTCGGCAGAAAGACACGGTCATTAACTCAGAAAGGAGAAACCATCATTATCTCAGAAAAGAGAAATGGTAAATAAATCAAACAATGTATCATCTTTTAAAAAAGTTCTTGGGACAGAGAGAAACGCTCATTAACTCAACGTATCATCTGTTATAAATGTTTTTTTTCGGCAGAGAGAAACGGTCATTAACTCAAACAACGTATCATCTGTTATAAATGTTTTTCGGCAGAGAGAAAGGGGCATTAACTCAAACAACGTATCATCTGTTATAAATGTTTTTCGGCTAAGAGAAACGGCCATTAACTAAAACAACGTATCATCTGTTATAAATGTTTTTCGGCAGAGAGAAACGGTCATTAACTCAAACAACGTATCATCTGTTATAAATGTTTTTTCGGCAGAGAGAAACGGTCATTAACTCAGAAGGGAGAAACCATCATTACCTCGGAAAAGAGAAATGCTCATTAACCCAGGAAAGAGGAATGTCCATTAACTCATACAAACTTTAAATGTTTTCTTCTCATTTGTGCATACAGCATAATGAGATGCTGGTGTTGGAGTCTCTGTGGCAAAGTAGTCAAGCAGTTTGCCTCATGCTATGACGATTATGTGTTCGTTTCAGTGCATGTCGTTCAGTTTACAAGTTCAGTTGTTTTCTTTCTGGAAATCCACACGTTGAACTACGGGGATAGTACTTTATGGGATGTTCTCTCTGGGGGACAGGAAGGGGGGTATAGCTGTCAGGCGAAGCGAGAGAGAGAGAGAGAGAGAGAGAGAGAGAGAGAGAGAGAGAGAGAGAGAGAGAGAGAGAGAGAGAGAGAGAGAGAGAGAGAGAGAGAGAGAGAGAGAGAGAGAACATGCTATATGGGATAACCAGTTTTAAAGAAATCGACCCTCTAATTTTTAACTTTAAATGCTGGTATCTTATCAAGCATAATGAATACCTACAGTAAATACATGCATAAAATAAGGGAGCAGTGTCAACAGCAGCAAGAGACGGTGTATTGACATATACCATAGTAAGAGGAAGTGCTTAATGCAATATAAAATGTGACTAAAAAGCGGGGAAAAAAAGGGGGGGGGGAATAGACGAGTACAAATGCATCTGAACGCTTCGACCAAATCTTTATCAACGTAGGAAAAAATACAACACAAACTGTGACGGGAAAACTGAAAGGACAAGACATAAGAGCTTCTAAAACACCAAATTCAATATGAAGCCAAGAAACATGTACCAGGAAAAAATACTCTTATGTATATGAAAGGCTTTAATTGACTTCGTTGGAAAGTTTTCTTGTGTGTGTTGTTGTTTATCCTGTTTTCCAATCACAATTTGGGTTGTACTTAGTGCTCTTTTGATAAAGACTTATGCTGCAGTATTTGGTTTTATTCGAGCATGTCTTTTCCGATCACACCATGGAACATTCCAGTCGCATTTTAGATTTTATTTAGCCCTTCTTGTCACCAGCTCGACTGGGCCACCCCCTACGTCATCACCACAGTGAGAAATACACAATGCGTCCCAGTATGGGACCCATTTTTGTTGTTGTTTTAAAGCCCCACTCTGGCTGTTGCCGGGGGTCTTAATATAACCCAAACCTATGTGTTGAACGGGGTTTATGGGACCTATACCCGGGGGATCCTTACCCGAATGGTGGTACTTTGTGTCACCGAGTGTTCATCGCTCGGTGTGATGTCCTGGTCGGGTTGAACGTCATCATCATCACAGTGAAAAACAATGCTGACATATACCACAGTGAGAAACAGATTGTTCGCAATTACAGCCAACCTTCATTGTAGAGATGACACCTAATTAGTTGATCAAGTGATGAGATTGCAGAGCCCTAAACTAAATAATCTACCAAACAAAATGGCTTGAATATACCAAATTAAACATGTTGAAAACATTACTTATAAATATAAAATACAATAAGAATTGTAACAAACACCTTGCAGATTGCGGACACTTACTAAGAGACGTTTCCACTTTCTCAATGCTCTCCGTGACTTGCTGCCTCTCATCCTCGTCTGCTGTGTACTTCCTGACATTGTGCAGAAGTAGTGGCAGTTTTGTACAGTGCTGCATGGGTGCTACGAGAAGATCTGTCAGCTGGAGTCTCTTACATCGAGGATCCTGCTCACACCACTGTAATCAGTAGACACGTTTAAAGGGTCATGTTTAAGGGGTAATGAAGAAGTCGCAGAGCGGCTAAGAACCTTCCGATTAGCAGGCTAGCATATAGACGCTGCATCACGGTGACGCCCATGTATTCCAGTAAACATGACCATAATCTAAACGATCTGTGTCGATGACAAATACATAGCAAATGTATTGACACAATTGTTTATTCTATGAGCATGTCCATAAAATATTTATGAAACATTCGTATACTCTTTATACAATGATAGAGCTCTTTTTCTCAGGTGCCACCCAATGGTACACAGTACCGGCATCTTTAGTATCGGCATCTTTTTTTCAGCAGTACTGAAACAGACACTTTGTCATGAGTAGCGGCACCTTTTTGGACACCTTATGGTGATTACCGCCACCTTATTTTCTAGGAAAAAAGCTTTGCATAGTACTATAACTCAGACTGACTGACTGACTTTCTACCCCACCAGGACATCACACAAGCGATAAACACCCGATGACACAATGTGCCACCATGTGGATGAGGATCACCGTGGAGAGGTCCCAGAAACCGCGTTCAGCCTTTAGGGGCCATGTTTATGACCGGGCTATATTGCGGCCCTTGGCAAGAGCCAGAGTAGGGCTTCAAATAACGAAAAATTTCATTCTAAAAATATATATAGTTATATACCGTGCCAAGAACATTGGTAGTACTATAACTCAATGAAAATATAATATTTATATAAATACGGTTAACAAGAAAAATAATGTTAACAAAATTGTATAAAACAATAAAAATACCAAACACAATAATAAATAATAAAACAATAAACATAACAAAACAATCATAACTGAAAAAGAAGAGCGAACATTGTTTTGCAATTTTTATACTTGGATGATTATTTGGCATTTGTTAAGAACATAGCTATATAATAGTGCCATGCGAATTAACAATGTAAATTTCTCAAATATTCATACCTTTTCAAACTCTGCAAATTCCGGATTTGCTCTCAACTTCTCCAAATATATTAGCGCATTTGTATAGTTGAGACAGTAGGAATGATAGACAGCGCCATCTCTGGAATGTGCAGAAAACTTTAGAAGAGAAAGAAAAAAAAATGCAAGTAGTTGAAAACTATTAATTAGATCATTCTCACTGCGCATCTAACCATAATGACCATAAGTGTTTGTTTCTGCTGGAAGGTGGTTTTCAGATAAGTGAAGTATGTGGTGCCAAGCATAATTTCCACTGTTTCATACAGCTTGATTTTCATCGGACGACCAACTGGCCAAGGCTGGAATTCTACTGCAGATAGCGAGCATGTCTGTAGCTGATGTTCAGTATTCTCTGGTATCTGCCTACACTGGTGACTTTCTGATTCCCTAGTCTTAAATTTCCTATACATATGGCTGCAAAGTCTGTTGTGTCCGGTACGCTGTCTAAATATATTGGTCTGTTTCTTTCATGTGACGAGTGTTTGCAACCTTTCCTCAGCATACTCTCCCAGCATGTCGTGGTAAAGTGACCATCAGTAACTAAATCAGTTTAATATACTTCTCGCCCCCCCAAGCCCCCCCCCCCCCTGTTTTAAAAAAACCATCTTACCGCTCTTTTCTGACATTATCTCATGTGATTGGACATTTTCTATTGCAGTCTGATTAAGGCTGAAGATTTAGTCATTACTTGATTCACTGCATCGTTCTATTTATCTCTCTCTTTCTCTCACTCTCTCTATCTCACTGTGTGTGTGTGTGTGTGCGCGCGCGTGCGTGCGTGTGGGTGTGTGTGCGGGGGGGGGGATCAATATATCACCAGCAACGCTCACTCTTTTTTCACGCTTGTGGTGTCACTTAGCTGATCAGGTGCCAACTGGTCCGCTGGTTTTACTCAGCTATGTCTGCATGTGTATATCCTGGTGAGAGAAACGAAGCTCCCATCCTCATATAGCAGGTCCATTACAGAATGTCACTCACTCTCATCACAGCTCGCCTGAAGGAACTTCTCTCTCGCCATCTCTCACGTGCACGTTTCTACCAGATTAGTTAGTTAGTTAGTCTTTCCTCTTGTGTCGAGTGCGGCACATAGGGCAGAGGTCGTGACTCTCCATGCACGGCGGTCCGTTGCAATCCGTTGTAGGTCTTGGATGTTTGAGTGGCCCATGAGCGAGCCTTCCCTGATGATAGTTCTACGTAGGGTTTCCCTTGGTCTTCCACGAGATCTTTTCCCCTGTGGTGTCCAAATGAGGGCTTGGTAAGGAAGTCTTGATTTATCCATTCTAAGGACGTGGCCGACATAGTTCCAGCGGCGTTTTCGTATAAAATTAGACACATACTCTTGCCTGGATTCTTGCCTTATTTGTGTATTGGTTCGGAAATCTGACCATTTGAAATTTAGTATTCTTCTAAGGCATTTATTTTCAAAACTGTCTAATTTTGTGTCTAGAGTTTCGAATCTTCATGCTGGTTGATCCCTGTACATCTTACCAGGTGCCATGCTCTCCGCTACTGTTCTTCAAAATCCACCATGGCTCTTGATTTGGCTAAAGTATTTCAATTTTTGAGACAAAATGTTGTTTACTAGCCAATCTTGCTTGAAGTTCAGATCTTTATGGGAATCATTCTACAGCATTTCAGCTCACAATCCCATATGTTCCTGCTGCTCGTATGCTGCTGTGCTGATGTGCTAATTCTGAATGAAAATAAAATTGGGTTTGTTGAAAATTTGTTTTAAAGTGCAGTATTTCAACTATTTTTCAACATATTTACTTACTGCATACATCATTATAGAAACACTTACCCGCTGAAATGCCTGCAATAAAACATTCGTTCGTCCAAAGTCGGTGATACTCATATCTTTCAGTAGAGCAGCAATAAAGTCCTTACAGAATGTGTAGCTAACCTGTTTAACACATAGTGAAACATATTTTATTTCAACGAAGTATGACATGTATGGCAGGAGCCCGAAGACAACTTATCACAGACATCAGAAGGAGACAGTCATCATTTTTCGGCCATGACATAAGAAGAGGGAAAATAGAACATGTTGTGACCACTAGAAAGATCTGTGGAAGGAGGGATAGAGGAAGACAACAAAAGAAGATACTTGACAGTCTTGTTGCATTGCGTTGATGTGTGTCAGGACACGAACTGATACATGCTGCAGGAGATCGGAGGTTATGGAGAGGTATGATCGCCCATGCCAGCCGGCAAGGCACCTGGTGATGATGATGATGACATCACAGCACTTCAGCTATTTCCATAAACATAATCCCAATATATATAGTACCAAGATCGAGTTCTAAAACTAATAATACAGTTATAGTCTGATTATATCTTCGTCTTGTATTATCTCCGATTAGGTTGTGTGTAGTAATTCTTTGGCAACTCCCAGTTCCATGAATTTATCTAAATGGGGGTTAAGATCTTGAAATATACTTATAAATGCGACACTAATAATCGATACCAAACTTGGGTGAATGGCATGAAAAGAAGAAACAAATCACAACTCTTCCGGATTTCCTGAAATAAACACTAAAAATCTGAGAAAAAGAGGCGATCACAAATAAGGAAATCCCTAATAAGATTGGGATACTAGAAGCGATTGGCCTTATTAGAAGACAAGTTAAGTGTTTGGTTATTTAGCTAGTTTGCTAACAAACAGTACATCTCACAGTGTAATAATAGGCCATGTATTTGCAAGGAGTTTACGTCTTTATCTTAGAATTCTAGAGACTATGTTACAGCTACAGAGGTCAAGAAATAAAAACATTTTTGCGAAATAAAGTGTCACAGTTAGCTGCGGGCAGACAGACAGACAGACAGACAGACAGACAGACAGACAGACAGACAGACAGACAGACAGACAGACAGACAGACAGACAGACAGACAGACAGACAGACAGACAGACAGACAGACAGACAGACAGACAGACAGACAGACAGACAGACAGACAGACAGACAGACAGACAGACAGACGGAAGACGGACGGACGGACGGACGGACGGACGGACGGACGGACGGACGGACGGACAGACAGACAGACAGACAGACAGACAGACAGACAGACAGACAGACAGACAGACAGACAGACAGACAGACAGACAGACAGACAGACAGACAGACAGACAGACAGACAGACAGACAGACAGACAGACAGACAGACAGACAGACAGACAGACAGACAGACAGACAGACAGACGCACGGACGGACGGACGGTAGGATGGGCTAAGTAACAAGTGGTAGGCTCTTCAGGACTACAAGTATTTCTTTCATAACGATAAAAGGCTACCTACATATGACAACTCATCCAAGTTACCAAACAAATCCTGAGGTTCGGCGTACATAAGGCTCCCTTCAACTTGGACTTTCTTTAGTGGTTCCATGAAACACTGGAACAATAATAAAAAAAATATTATATATATATAAAAACATCTAAATCTATATGTAAAACATCCAAAGTGGCAACACTGCTCGCAACCAGTTGCAGCTGGGAGTGCCGCGTTCTTACTTCAAAGTTGTTCGCATTTCCTGGAACATTACAGTTCTTCCTTCTGCCCCTTAAAGAGACTGCTTGCCAACATTGGAAAACGCAGGAAACGAAACGAACAGCGATGGCAAACGATTGTTCAGCTAGCTTCTATAGGTCTAGCATTCTATGCTGTCTAAAACATTTTCGCTCTGTAAAAAACTACAATTTCAAGATGTGTTTGGAATTATTTGCAGTTTGATTTTTTCTTCCTCTGGTTGACCATATTGCATGGCTTGCTCTCTCTGGAAAAAGATCGTATTCAGACGTAATCAGCAACATAAAATTATACAGATTTAATACATTATATGGAAAGTCAGTGAGCGTACAAATAGATAATGAAGTTATTTCCTCGAAATGTGTGTCAGTCATTAAAGATTATATGCTATCCATATCCAATAATGACTAGTTTATAATCGTTAGACTTGCAGCTAAAGAAGGGTTTTAAGTTCAAAGATTTCTGCGTTTTAATATTCACACATAAAAATAAAAATTTTATACTGGAGAAAAACTTTATGAAGGTTTGAATTTTATACGTTGTGTATTGAGCTAAATTCTAATAATTCACAGCATTTTTAAAAACGATATCTATCATCTAATTTCCTCTCATCTTGATCCTTTGATACCTTGAGGTGTCGAGGTGAAGTATAATTTACGGGTAAGTGCCCGCTTGCACTCTTCGTAAATGGTGATTCCCATTGACTCTGTGATTCCCTCTGTTCATCATTTGCATCAGAAGTCTCTTTTTCGCCTCTCGTCTGGTCTGTACAACGTTATTAGTTGTAGTGCACTGGTTGCTGACTTCTGCGTTAAATGGCCAAACCATTTAACCTGTTGTCCTCTAATGAAATCCAGAGCTGCTCTTGCCCACATCCACCTTCGGATTTCAAGATTCCTGATCTTATCTCTTATTGTTATATTAAGATAATTTTGTAGGAATCTTACTTCAGCTGTTTTAATTTTTCTTTTCTCCTTTTCTACCATTGTCCTGGCCTGACACTGGCAATACAGGATTGGCAAGAAGATCGTGTCACAGAATGCTCTTTTGGTTTCTACTGATACATGCTTGTTTCTTAGTATTGGTGCCATTTGTCCAATGAGTTGGGTTGCTCTGTTACATAAGTCATGGATCTCATCTTCTGTTTTACCGGCTGATGATATTATGATTCCTAACTATTTGAAGTTTTTTTTTTGTGTTTGAAAGCGTTTTCTGCACGCTGGATAATTATTGTTTTGTCTACTTTGGCTATTCTGATAATCGTGTCTTTTTTGTTTTGTTTTTTGTTTGCTCTATTGTTGGTTGGCGTTAATTTTCATGTTATGCTCTTTGCAAATTTGGTTTAAATAATTTATATGGTCTTGCAGTTCAGTTTCTGAATCAGCAATTAGGGCTTAGTCGTCGGCAAGTAGTAGTTCTTTGCTGAAATTAGATTAGGGTCCTTTTCTGAATGGTGTTATGTAGAACTTCTTAGGTTGGTTTCCTTACTGATGTTATCATTGTAAGTTAGGAGTAGGGGATATAGGACTCAGCCTTGCCGCACTCCACATTTTATGGGGAATGGTTCTGAGTGTCCTTCATTTGTAAATAACGACCAACATTGTAAATGAATAGCTATGCTGACGTTAGATGAGGAAAGAGTGAGCGTAAAATTATTAATACCCACACGGGCGTAATAACCCTGTATATATATATATATATATATATATATATATATATATATATATATATATATATATAATTTAAAAGAACCTTTTAGGTAAGTAGATACGTTGTACCCCATCAGGACATCATACAAGCGATAAAGTCGCACTATGCAGATGAGGATCACCCGTGAAGAGGTCACGGAAACCACGTTCAGCCGTTAGGCCATATTTAAGGTTCGGCTATATTTAGGGCCCCCGGCAAAAGCCAGAGTGAGGCTTCAAAATAACTAAAAATTGCATCCCACAACAGGATGGCGGGTTATGCAAATGATTTGTATACCTTTAAGTTAGGTAATAAACAGCTTTTATATTTTTTTGTAGTGCACATGTGTACTGTTTGAGGTTTTATGGGACGAAGAGCAGTAACGACGGTAGTGAATACACTCGTCACGCAGAGATATTAAAGAATCCATTAAATATTCAGTCGACAAGGAAAATTATTAATAAAAGTCAGACTCCGTCCCGCTGGCATTCCCACAATGAGGCGCCTGTCTTGATTAGATCCATTTCGGGTTTTAACAAGAGGTAATTTTTCAAGCTGTGGGATGTTAGTTACTTCCCATAAATATTCGTCCCTAGTTATTCATATTATGGAAAGCAGCAAAAATTTTTGAAAATGAACATAAAATTGAAAATTGTTTTTCTGCGGAATCCTAAAATTATATAATCAGTTAATAGCTAGTCTAGCAGCAAATACAAGAGGTAATCAAGTACAGTGTTGACTAAGAACAATAAACGTGGGGACCTAGACACGGAGCGACAATTAAATAATTAAGTAAGGATTCAAGAACGAACTCTACCACGCTGAAAAACTGCACGTTTGTGCCCAGTTTCCTCCTTCAGAGAGCAAAATAATTTACCTAGCTTAGTGAGTAATTGCGTAGCATGTAAAACGATAGTTATGTGCATACTACAAGTACCCACACTGTCTGAAGTGGGTGAAATATTTGAAATTAAAGTACAGCTGAGGCCGAAGACTTTTATTTTAATAGCATTATTTTGTCTGCAAATGCCCAACAAAGTTGGATGTCTGTTTAACTGCATTAAAATCTAGAGAGTCGTTATAGCTAGGTGGCTGTGGTGGTTAGGGCGGGTAGAGGCTGGAATGACTTTCGAGTTTCAATGAGAAAATAGTGTCTTCTATCACATATAGAGCGCTCTCTGTGTTGATTCTGGAGTCCTACTGTGAGAAAAAAAAAAAGACCTACTGCCTACCCAAAATCATGTCGTAGGAGTGAACTAATTGGGAGCTTTCTTTTTAAGAGGACGAACAATCAGAAATTTCCGCCGGAAGTTACAGCCGGTGTACATAAAGAAGAAGAAGAAAATATATAACGTGCAAAAACAATAATTCCTTAAATGGGCAGATTTAGTCACAGGGGGAAAATACGTCAAATCAAGCATGCATGCATGCATGCATCCATCTATCCATCCATCCATCCATCCATCCATCCATCCATCCATCCATCCATCCATCCATCCATCCATCCATCCATCCATCCATCCATCCATCCATCCATGCCATCCATCCATCCATCCATCCATCCATCCATCCATCCATCCATCCATCCATCCATCCATCCATCCATCCATCCATCCATCCATTGACCCACCCACCCACCCATCCATCCATCCATTCATCCATCCATCCATCCATCCATCCATCCATCCATCCATCCATCCATCCATCCATCCATCCATCCATCCATCCATCCATCCATCCATCCATCCATCCATCCATCCATCCATCCATCCATCCATCCATACATACATACATACATACATACATACATACATACATACATACATACATACATACATACATACATACATACATACATACATACATACATACATACATACATACATACATACATACATACATACATACATACATACATACATACATACATACATACATACATAGTGTCGCATGACAGCAGAAAACCCCTTTAGTGTTGAACGTGCCCACATCTTGCACCCCTCCATTAAAGTTATCTTATTTCAAATATGGACTCTTCCTCCACAAGTATATAGTCCTTCTTTGATAAGTATGTGTCTAGATGTAAGGAAAAGTACTCAATTCGATCCTAATTCGAGTGGAAGTGAGTTACGATTTGAATTCACATTAGTAAGTAATTTCTAAGTCTATTTAAGCCAAAGGCCTTAGCCGAAGCACCGCTACTTTTGGCGGAAGAAATCTTCCCGCTTCTAATTCGGGCGGATTTGAACTTATAGATTCATTTGTGGCTTAGTCTCCAGAGCATACAGGTGGGTTTTATCTCTTGTCTTGAAAGTAGCTCGGTACCTTCTTTGGAAGTCTTCATTTCACCCGGGAACTTCTAATGAGCATGGGTAAGTACATTGTTGATTATTATAACTGTAGTACTCTGCCCTGCTGTAAGTGTAAGACAGGTATAGCTATGTGAAGCAACGGCACATAGCCGTTAGACGATTTAAACTGCAGAAACGCGTGAGTCCAGAGCGTTCACCTATAAGCCGATTTGGGGGGGGGGGGCGTTATCTCCTTATACTCATTCAATGGATCGTCCAGACCGACTGGACTTGATGTATCCTTTCTTTATAACACGAGTTGACCATGTCTTATGCATGTGTACACAATTAAAGGTAGGATAAACCGACAGACCGGGTTGACTAGATCACAATTTGGGCAATGCTAGTCTTGGCAGAATGACGTAGCTTCCGCCCGGGTCACTGTAAACACGGAATGGCTGTCGTTGGTGAAGCAAATTACGTATCGTGTTTCTGATACTTCAAAGCTCTTCCTACTTATGTATTCATGTATTCCTGTATTAGTATACGTACCCTACAAAGGAAGAGGAATGATTGTCGCCTTTTTTGGCTGGATAGGCATTTTGTCGCTGTCACTAGTGCAGAAGTATTCGACAGAATATATCACTATCAATCCTTGCTGCTAAGAGACCCTGGGAAATGTATATATACCTGTCGGATCTGTACAGGCCCAATACTATCATCTGAGCATTTGACTAATGTTGCATTGGGAAATGAGAGTGAACAGGGTACAGTGTTTAGTGGTTAGCTAATTCTTTTTCCCTTTGTTCACAGGATGTATGCTGACCTCTCTGGAGGCGTAGCCAGAATCACTAAGTATAGCATACCACTGTCTTACAACTGCATCTCATGTCAGTAGCCAACAGCACCTACCTAAGTACAATACAGCAGTACCTATGTTTTCATGAAACCAGTCTTTTAGGTGAAGCAGCTGGAGATGACAATTAGTGTCACACTCGACATATGGCAGTTTATACCAATCAGGTCCATGATCTGCTTTTCTGCCAAACCCAAACAGAGTGTTGCAAGCTGTTGTGTTTATTGTTGACATTAGTAATTTATAAAGGGGACCTTTTTCCTATTTTTCAACACGAAAAATAAATGCTTTCTGCACATTTAATTGTTAGTGCATAGTACCGGAGAACACTCTGTCACAATAATTGATGCCTAACTTCTTGTCCAGCGCTGCTCCTGTTAAAATCCGGACTACGACTTGTGGAGAGGTTCAAGGGGGTCTCAACATAACTGCGGCCACCCAAGACACTTAGTGCCCACTTTTACCTACGTCACAACAAGGTCTTGCCGTGATAAGATGTGAAGTGTTGTAGGCAGCCCAGGAGTCTTTCTGGAATAGTTCAGTTTTGATTCAGTACCGTCATTTGATTTGTCCTCTACATTAATTTCCCTCTGAGAGTCTTTACCTGTGTTGTACTTATTACATTATATATTTTTTTATACTGGATTCAGAGTTGTCAGTGTTCAATATTTTTCAGTTCTTTTAGGATATATTGTTTGTGAATGTGGTGTTGTTTGGTCAGATTCATTACTGTGTTAAATGTTGACTATGATAGGTTTACTATCTTGTTCGAGGGCTTCTAAGTGGGGAGGAAGTCAGGCTATATGAAAAACCATTTGATCTTACGCAAACTGACGACATACTACAGTTACTGATATTTAGATGAAAGGGTTTCTCTTGTAGTGACACCACTATGGGCGCCATAACCCGGGGTCCTTAGTAAACTGACCCCCCGCCCCCCATCCACCCTCCCAACCAAACAATTGGGGAATATGGGTGAGGGTGTTTCAGTTATCTCATAATTTGTAATTTTTTTTATTTCTACCCCAACCAAGCAACGAAGTTTTCTTGTCAATATTTTGTTTTGTTTTGTTTATGCAGATGATTTTATTTCAAATGTATTAAATGTAACTGCCACTCAGCACATCACCACCACCATCAATCACTTCATCAATGTTTAACTCCATTTAACCCCACCCCATTTAAAGGCACACAATTTGTAATAAGGCTTAATCCCCAGACTGAGGCCCCAGAGCAATGTATGCGCCCCTAGGCATCACGCACATTCTCTGACTTGCTCTCAGACATCAAACCCACTCACGTGTTTGAGCACCATCAGATGATCAATAAGAAAGACGCACTCGGATTTGAACAGCTCCCAGACTGCCTCTCTTCTTTTTCTCTCGGTGTCGGAGATGTTGGCGGTTTGACTGTTCTGTTGTTTGTCTGAGCTAGCGATGAGATCAGACCAATGTAACGACTGAAAGAAATAGAAATAAAAATGATAAAAGTTAACTTTTTGAAATATTAGGGCTGAAGTTAAAGTCGAGAAGATAGGCTTTATTTACATTGGGTGTTATCCCACATTGTCTGGTCTACCCTGACCCTTGACAAGAGCGTCGCACAAAGTATGAACTCCGTAGCTTTAAATAGGATTCCCATGGATCTCAGTAAAAACTCCACGCGGGAACCGAACGACGCATCTGGCGGACAGACCAATGGCATTCGGAGCGTAAGGCAAACTGCTTAGCTACTTCGCCAAATTGCAGCCGGTGTGATATTGGCAGTATCACCCATCGAGGATCGTTTGGTCTATAGACATATGAGTCTGACATTATATGACCTGAACTACCCAACGAAAGATCTCCTAGATTTTGTACCACAACTATAAAATATGAAGACTCATTAAGAAAGCTGTTGAAAGTGGTTTAACACTGAACTGAATTGAATGTTTTTTTTTTTACTTTTCTTCACTCACTTAGTTGTTTTCGTCACAGATGTTAACGTATAAGTAAAAGTGAAAAGTAAAGAACCTTTTCCCCGCCTTAAGGTGTATTGGGCATATAGGGCTGCACCTATATTTTATAGACCAATCGGCACTTGGTGAGTAATGTAGTCAGTATCACGCCAACCACCTTTACTTTCCAGGACTACACCTGGTACCCACTAAAGTTAATCTATATCTCAATATAAATTGCGCGTTTCTATGAGACTCAAGAGGCTTTAAAATGATAATCACTATCATGTTCTGCTGGTTAAACGCAGGTGATTTTTGCGTGCTGTCCAAGATCATGTCTCTAGAGACAAAGTCAAGCAATTGTTCTTTAATATGCCTTTAGCTTATGTTGTTCACGCACGCATCTGTTTATTGTTTTCATAAGTGATTTACATGTTAATATTAATTCTATATTGTCTTATCATCAGCATCGTTGGAAATGGTTCTACCCCACGCCCTTCGAATGACCTCTCACCGGGAAGAGTTTTATCTGCACTTTCCCTGAAACAAATGTCCACACAGGATCAAAAGCTTCTTCCCAAATACAATTAATTATCAGACCCGACATTGAGAGTCGCCCTGACTAGACCAAGGAGAATTCAATTCTCGCTGAAATAAAAGAGTGGCTTGAATGAAATGAAGCTTTTTAAGGTGTTTTTGTCGGCGTCTGTGGTATGCGAATTTACTTTGAAAATCAAACATGCTGGGTTCGATCCCAGCTGCGGCCGCTTTCCTCTAAAGAAATTTCTACTGCATGACTACAGTCTGCTTCTGGTGAAGATGCTGACGTCTTCGTGTTGTCATCTTGGTGCCGTGATTGTCCGTTTATTCTGACAGCCTCTTAGTACGGTTTCCAAGGCGGCGTTCAGGTTCACAGATATAAATGATTTGAACTTTTTTCTTCTTCAGATTATAATTTGTTAGAATATTTATGTGTCCGTTGTTTGCCAACTAATAAGTAACATTAAAAGAGTTAAAGTTACAGATTTCTGCCACTGAAGGCGTAATAACGGCTTTCTTTGTTATTATTAATCAATTTTGAAGTATTTATTCATGATTTTCCAGGTTGTGTTTCCTTCACTTTCTTCTCTTTTTTTTAAAATTTATCCACAATTACCCATTTCCGCTTTTAATTTCGTTTTATAAAAGTGTGATATATTTAATTTGTATTCTTTCTCCTTGTTCTCAATGTTGTTTTCCCGTCATTTTTGTTCTCTAATTTTTGATCTCCCATTACCCATTTCTGCCTCTGTTTTCTTTTACTTACTGTGCTATACTTTACATTGCCTATTTAGGCCAATTAATATCGTTTTGTGCACCTTTCGTTAAGCATTAAAAAAATGTATACGATTTCAATTGTTTAAAAATGCTTCTCTTTATTAATTCAAGGACAGTGAAAACAAATTCACACGATTTTATAGTTATATCTGGAAGCCGCCGTGGTCTAGACGCTCGGCTGCTGATGGGAAGGTGGGGAGTTCGGTTCCTGACAAGAGCCTGAACAGTTTTTTAATGGCCTTGGTTCCCAGGTGGACTAACCTTGAGTGGGTACCAAGTATAGTCCTGGGAAGAAAAGGCGGCCGGTGTGATGCTGACTACATCAGCCACCAAGTGCCGTTTGGTCTACAAAATATAAGTCTAGCCCTATATACCCAGTGCACCAGAAAGGCGTGGACAAGGGTCCAACAAAGTTAAATTTACACTCTGCTTTTTCTTTGACTTTGTAGCGTGCACAATGGGCTAGATATAGCAAACTGATAAATACTGTTAGACACAACACAGTACTTGTCACAGCATACAGTTAATCTCAGCACACAGACAGAGACTCTTAGACACAACACATAGCTAGACACTGCGAGATAAAGCCCACAGCTGGACACAACACACATCAAGACACCGCATGCAGTTAGAGGCAGCCCACTGCCAGACATAGCACATGACCTGACACTGCACACAGAACAGCACCGTCTAGACACAGCACACATCTTGTCACAACACATAGCCAACAGCTCGACCCAGCACACCACCAAACGATGCTAGACATACAATACACACACACACACACGCACTGACGCACGCACACACACACACACAAAAATATACAGGAAGCGAGCCGCAGGGAACTGAAGATCAGTAAACAGTCAGATGTATAAATAAATCAACGAGTTCCTGTTTCTCTAATAATGAATATGGTTTTATATCTGTTCAGTGCTGTAGAGCAGTGTCATCATTTACTAGTTTTGTTGTGTGTACGTGGCTGAAAGTAAATAGTTTGTATGCCCCCATGGTGAAGTTGCTTCTACAGAATCCTTGTTACCTCATGACGCACGGGTATGTATAAATAATTTAGAATTTAAGGACCATTCAGCACTTGAAAAAGCGATATGGTCATCGTGTCAGCCACCTTGACTTCTTTTAATGTGTACTCGGGGACTTCCGTTTTCAAAATGGCGGACAGCATCTGTGTTTATTTTCGCTAGCTGTCAATTATGTCGGATTATTCTGTTTCGTAATCATGAACTGCTATTTTGTGTGAATTTCCAACGCAGGATACTATGTGTTTTTCGTGAGAGCAGCTTGCATTGTCGGGGTGGGATAATGACTGATAGTTTTGGCAGCCTCGACCACGCTGCCTTCGCAATGTTTTGATGGCGGCGGTCCACTCGGGAAGACATAATCTGGTCAGCAGGGGACTGCAACTGTCTAGAGAGCAAACTCGATAACAGCTGTCCTGGGAAACAGAATGTGTCAACCATATATTTGGTGGGGAGGAATCGACACATTCGGTTAACTCAATGGCCATGGTCAATATGTACTCGTATACTTGTTATAGGCTAGGCTAGGATATCTGGAAGATCAATTATTAAAAAAAAATAATAATAATAATAATAATAATAGCAGCCGGCCTGGAGATCCAGCATTCTGAGAAGAGAAGAAAAGAAAATCACCAAACATTCACAGAAATGGGAAATAGATGGACATAGGCAACGAGGACAGATAAAGAGAAACCTATGTCGAACATCCATGATAGAGGCCAAGGGTGCTGGACTAGATTCCACCCTTAGTATCGAAGTGATTGCACGAGACAGAATAGCATCGATGAACAGATTGCGAGCCCTATATGACATATAATGACACAACAGAACAATGGATGAATAAATAGGGATTCACCATTTGCCTGCTGTGACAGCAGGCAAACGTTTAGTTATTGAGCTTCTGTGCCTAAGAGATGGCACTGTAGCTATAGGAAAATTTGATATATGAATATTCATATTTGCTGTAAGCTTCCAGTTGGTCAGAATATGCCCCTGTATTGGAAAGGGGAGGGGGTTGGCAAGAAAAAGAAGAAAAAGAAGAAGAAGATTAAGAAGAAGAAGAAGAAGAAGAAGAAGAAGAAGAAGAAGAAGAAGAAAAAGAAGAAGAAAAAGAATAAGAGGAGGAGGAGGAGGAGGAAGAAGAAGAAGAAGAAGAAAAAGAAGAAGAAGAAGAAGAAGTAG
This sequence comes from Candidula unifasciata, assembly GCA_905116865.2. NCBI lineage: Eukaryota > Metazoa > Mollusca > Gastropoda > Stylommatophora > Geomitridae > Candidula > Candidula unifasciata. The sequence goes on along the minus strand of CAJHNH020001805.1, from coordinate 67,121 downwards.
TAGTAGTATTAGTAGAAGAAGAAGAAGAAGAAGACAAAAAAGAGGTCTTCGTTAATTTTAAAATATTTTCCATGAAATAAATTATTTAAAAAGAAAGTTTTGGCTTTAACATTTAAACACAAGGAGACAATATATCCCTAACATCGATCTCTTCGTTAAGAGAGCATGATAGCAGGAATCAACCCGTACTCCTTGTTAGCTGAAACATGGGATGTTTAAACTGAGATTATTTTTCACTTTGAAGTAGATCTCAAAGTAGACATCATAAATGTAAAGCGACCCTATTTTTACCAAGCACATGTTTTTCTCCATTTTCACTAGCAAACTGTTTTCGGGTTAATTGATTTCTGGTGTACTGTAATATTTCCACAAGCGAAGTCTTCTGTTTAATTCAGTAGTGTAAATAATATTCTGTCTTTTGTAAATATTTGCCATGAAAATGAAGCTGACTTTTGATTGGCTGGTTGTGGGGACTAATGTCGAAATGGAAAGTGAACTTGGGTGGCATTTACATGGAGCATTAAACAGAGAAGAACACACTGAGAAAACAGGAGAACAGCATAACTAGAATGTCTTTGCATTGTAACCCACAGGGGCGTAGGCATTAAAAAAAAAACACATAGAGAAAAGAGCTGGAGAATAAAGATAGAAAGATGGGGAGGACATGGGGAGAGCTTCTTGTAATGGCGAAGGATAGAACGACTTGGCGTGAGTTGATTGAGGGCCTGTTCTCCATTGGGGGATAGAAAGGCTGAAGAAGAAGAAGTCGGGCAATCTGAAAACCGTGCCATAACTTTGAGATGGAAACTCTGCTATCAACTGGATGTCTCAGCTTGTGTAACTTAATTGTATGTTGCTGTTGAAATCCACCTGGCTGTATTGTGTATTTTGAGGTTTCTAATAATGTCGTGACATGAAGTACTTCAGTTTGTTTTAAATATACCACTCTGTTCAGTTCCACGTATGTCCACATTGACAGATCTGTATAATACTACTTGACACATATTGTCCTGATTTACCAGTCTCAGATCCACCGGCTTAAATACTGACAAAAATGGGATTCCTCTTCGATGTCCAGTAATTCTTTCCAGACATGTTCTTTCGGTTCATTGTTACTTCAGCCGCAGGGCTTACACCAGACAATTCCCACTCTTGTCTCAGCCGCATGGCTATCGAGAAACATTTCACCACATTTGCCACCGCCGCGTGGCTTTCAAAAGACATTTCACCACCTTTGCTACCACCGCGTGGCTTTCAAAAGACATTTCTCGCCATCGCCACCAAGGCGTGGCTTTCAAGAAACCTTTTCTGTGATTATCACCACCGAGTGGCTTTCAAATGACGTTTTTCGGCCAATACCTCCGCTTGGAGGAAGCCTACGATGGATATTACCTCGGCCGAAGGCCTATAAATTGAGGTTTCGGTCTCTACCTCAGCTCGGGGGAGATTACAAGTAAACAAATCGGTTTTAACAGCAATGTTAAAACAGTTCATTGCGTAACTGGCTGCGGTTAGTGTCCATCATGCAAAACTCACTCGAGTGAACCGCTAAAGTTCAGCCTGATGTGAAGATAAAATAACAAAGGAATCGACGCCAAGCTTAGGTCGCAATGCAAACAAACCCCTCTGTGAATAATAGGCACACCTTGACTAGCTAATCTTTCTGTAAGCCATTAAGTGGGTCAACAGTTTCACACTATTTCCTTAATTCTGCCTCCTCCGCCAAAAAGCACAATTGAATCTGCTGTCTGCTGTTCAACACACATAGTGGCGGCGAATCAGAGGGAGGGTTAAAATGACATAAATTTGGTTTTTATTTGTATCACTTTCTTCCGATTCAAGTTTTATATTGACTTTATCCTCGATTTTGTTTCTGCAATTTACAACGGTCTTTGTAGTCGACTGTTAATTGCTAGATAAGGGGGCTACGTGTTTTCGAGGCATACTGTCCGCCTCGAGTGCTAGAAGTTCCCCGGCAGAAACTGGGATATTTTTACTTGAACTAAGACGACCAGATAATTCCCACTGGTCTCTGGATAGTGAGATCGGACGCCCATGTGCATTGCTGCGCACGTAGAAAATCTCTTGGCAGTTGGAAATCGAAAACCGTAGCCTAACGGCGCTGCCTCGGCAAAATTTGGATTTAAAAATCTACCCAAAGTATTTTAGGGCTGATGCTACAGAGCCTGTGCACTGTGCTGAGCTTCTTCGGACTCAGACTTGAGTTAGAAGAAGAACGGAGCACTTATGGGTTACACCTGTGTGCCATGATGTTGGTCCGCTGTTCAAAACCTCAAAACCTCATTGCTAGGTAACACCATGCACAATTTATTGACCCTAACTGAATTTTCATTGTTCTGTGTTTGGTTAGGTGAATCGTCACTAGGAGTTTGCGAACTCTTTTTCCTCCGTCTCCTCCTCCTATATTTGACGACTCGCCACTGTGACTACGGCATTGTTGATAACTAGGGCTGTACCGAATAGTGGTTTTCACTATTCGGCCGAATACGAATAGTGTATCATCATCATCAGTTGCCTCGCTGACTTGTGTGGCGATTTTGCCTCGTCGCAATCTGCGATCTCCTGCAGCATGTATCAGTTTGTGTGCTGACACACCTCCATGACATGTAACGACTGTCAAGAATCTTCTCTCGTTGTCTTTTTCTATCTCTCCTTCCACAAATCTTTCCTGTGGTTCCCACATGTTCCATTTTCACTCTTTCTATATGATGACTGTCTTCTTCTGATGTCTGCGATTAGTTGTCTTCGGGCTCCCGCCTCTTTCAAAACCTAGTGGTTGCTTTTTTTTTTTTTTAGCTTTCCAAGGTATTTTAAGCATTGTTCTGTAAAACCACATCTCTGAGGCCTCAAAAAATTGTTTGGCCTGGCTACCGATTGTCCAGGACTCATAGCCATATGTTAAAACTGGATGTATGTAACAAGCAAGATAACGATATATTGCACAAGATGTTCTTTTTTTTTTAAATGATAAAATGAATTTTTAGCCTGTCCTATTTTGTTTTTTATTTTAGTAATGCATCTTTCATCTAATTTTATCCATGTGCCAAATTCGCATTTAAATCATTTTTCGTTCAGGCGTTCGTTCAATCTAATTTAAATGCACCTTCATATTCTCGTTTGCAATATCTTCGATTTTATTTGGGAAAAGACACCCCGAAAGAACAAAAAAATGCATGCTTTCTCTTTGTCTCTCTCTCTCTCTCTCTCTCTCTCTCTCTCTCTCTCTCTCTCTCTCTCTCTCTCTCTCACACACACACACACACAGATACACTTTCAAGTTTCTTCATGCCTTCTTTAACTCAACAGTAGCGATGGCTAAATCTTTCGTAGCAGGAAAAACGGCGACCCGTTTGCGTGGTAACAGCGCCCGACTCCGAGGCATTACAGCAGAGGTTCTAAATCTGGGTGCGTATGACAGGGGTGCCATGGCGAAAATCAAGAAAAGTCGGCTATAAATTGTGACATTATTAATGAGAGAGTTATTTTAGTCCATCGCAGTGTATGCAGAAATCACTATTCGTATTCGGCCCGACCGCCACTATTCGGCCCAATACCGAATAGCTAGTAGGTCCACTATTCGGCCCCGAAGCGAACGAAGCGAATATTCGATACAGCCCTATTGATAACCGGATCACTCACCCGAAATCACACAAGTGGGTTTGTTTAATACTACAGGAGGCACGTCTCGCGAGCGGCCATGTGTGCTCTTAAGCCACACTTGCCAAGTTACGTTGTTCTGACTATAATTAGCCGCTTCATATCTCGGCATGTTAATAGGGGGCCGAACTTCGCGGACTATTATTCTCCTTTGACATTTATAGGAAAAATGTGATTGAAACTGACATTCAAACACCGCTTACGCCTTTTCTTGTGTTGTAATAAAACAGCTAAATGTTCTTTAAGTTGCTTCATCTTAGATCTTTAAAAGTCCAACTAACCCTCCTCATTCGAGGACACTGTAGAACTCACAGCATCCACAAGCATCATTTACTCTTGATAAACTTGCTCTTGTGCTAATTTCATACAAATCGTATTCCGCAGTTGTACGATGTTAACATTCTTCTGTGCGTCAGTTATTTCCTCAAAAGTTGCATATATACGAAAAGGAACAGCAAAGGGTAGTCTCATTTTCATCTCTCCGCATACAGAAAAATACCGATGCTAGTTCCACAATGCTTCGACGCTCCCCGTACACTTTTTGTCGGACATATTCGCTCATTTCTGAACACGGCTCGTGCAGAGTGGCATGCTTCGCTGCGGAGGACACGGGTGAGGAGTATTGTGTGTATTTTTTCACCGGGTCACGGCGGTGTGTTGAGAAACAAACAGGCGGACAGACTGACTGGCACTGCACATCTTGATGGAATACTGATTGTGACGTGACGGGTGGTTTAAATGTTTAGTAATGTTGAGTAGGAATGTTCCTCTCAACACATTCCCTCCACCAGATTAACGGAACTATAATCTGAGCTATGTTGCTCTCAGACACAGTCCTGGATACCCAAGAAAACAACCATATTGGCTCGTTAAGTACTTTAACATTAGCTGCACTTGGTACCCACAAGAGAAAGCAAGGAATTTTAGATGTCTATCATACTAAATGAATTATTAGACAGGGCAAGTGATTCCTTCGTCATCTACCTTCTCCCGGTGTTATTATTAATAATTAAAGAATTATTATATTATTTGAGCCCCCACCAAATGGTATTCTATCTTAACAGTTTAATTAAACATGTAAGAACAGACATTTGGAATTTAACAAACTATGTAGTTTAAAACTTGACATACAGCTTTATTTACTACAATGAAATTCCCAGTTTGTTAATTTACACAAACAGTGACTGGTTAATTTGATGATAGTGGTAAGCTTCAGCGAGAAAAACAGCTCGGGGTTTAGAGTGGTATGATAATGATGATAATAGGTTAACATAAAGGGGTTAACTCAACTTATAAGCCTCTGACAGCCGTGAGGAACTGTCAAGCTTGTCCAACTCTTCCTTGCCTGTTGTCTGCCTGTTTCAGCTTATTCTCCACTTCATCCCCTCCTCGGTCTCCACATCGTTCTCCACCTCGTTCTCCACCTCGTTCTCCACCTCGTTCTCCACCTCGTTCCCAGCTGGCCGAGTCTAACACAATGTAGGCTACTTCATGGACTGATCGTCACATGGGCGCTGTAATCATGGAAACAAAACACATACGTGTAGTATCTTGACTTACACTAAGAATACATGTATCAATTAATACAACATATAATAATAAGATATAGCCCATCACTCCTCCTCATATTCCACATCCTCTCCAGTCTAGTCTGAAGGTCTTTTGTCTTACATGGGCGTCACATATCCTGCCTTCCCTCAAATGCTATGTCATGATAGTTGACTTTCTAAGTCTGTTGTCCGTCTTCACTCAGACTTCGAATTGGCTGACATAGATTTGACATAAACATGTGGCGCAGGTTATGTGCTGAACCCGCAAACAATTTATATGTGCACGCTGTCCTGAATATTATCTTTCAGTGACCGTGAATTCTATACACCCATCATTCTCCCCCTGGGGTTATAAATCCCCTGTTTAGGTGAACACCTTAAGTGAGCACATGGTGGGCACACAAAACGTAACAGCATCCCTGCACATATGGGCATCATGGAAACAATATAACTTACATTTCATTATATCAAATGTCATTGTTCACATCTTATTTTCTACACATGAAAACATACACTGAAAAACATGTGACACAAACATACAAGAAATAGGAATAGTTTAGCAGTTCCCTAACTGAGATACTGAATTCTCACAAAGAACTATTTCAAGCAGAATGTGGCAGACAAATTAGGAAAAGGTAGTATAGACTAAGCTTAACTCCCTAACCTATGTATACAAGATTAAAATTAATATTTTCTCTTACCTGGGAACTTCCCATTAATCGCCAAAACAGAATGCGACCGTAAAATTACCTTCACGTCGATCTGTGTTGTTTGCCGGCAGGCTGCGATTAATGACGGGAATTCCACAGGCTCGAGGTATAAGTATCAATCTATTGTCCAAATTAAACTCCTCCCTTTCCTTAGTTTTTACCCAACCCTCAAGATGATGGCTTAAGCTCCTCCTCCGAAGTACCTATCAAATCACATTAGCTAACAAGTGGCCTGTCACTCACAGTGAACGGCCTACAGTACGACCTTGACCAAGATAAAACATTCCTAATTGCCAAACACCTGTTCTCTCTAGTCTTACACTGACGTGTGAAACTCCGACCTCCCGGCTCCACAATGTCTAGCGTCTACTCAATTTACCTGTTCAAAAGGGCCCCCCTCAGTCTCTACAGTCTGGTCAGGAGATAACATTCTGACACTGGCATGAGAATCCAACCTCACATCCCTAGTCTGAACCAGCGGGCTGTATTACGTAGTGTTAGGTAATTTTAAACAAAGCGCAGTGGCTTTGTCTGGGAGAAGGACTGGTACATTTAAATCAATTTTGGTTGTAAAGTAATATTAGGGTAAAGGGCAGAGTAAATATAATCCTCTCTCTTTAGAACCAGAAGAACTTATTACAAGTACTAACTTCTGGAATCACTGAGATCGTTTCGTGACACTGATACAGGATAAGCCAGACGTGGTTAGTGCATTGTGGGAAAGCGTGTACAGTTCTGAGGAGCAAAAGGAAAAACCACAGTCTGGTGAGATTGATACAAAAGGGGGAGGGGGCGGGGGGGGGGGGGGGGGGAGTGACGAGAGGTTCTGGCAAATGCTCAAGGCTCAGAGGAAAGGCAAGACGGAACTCCTCCCTGGCGGTTGAAGACGGGGACGAAGAGCTTATCGGAATGCCCCGAGTGCTGTTATGTCGGTTCTTGAATTAAATTATATCAAATCATTGACATTACTCTGAGCCGAAATACATACTGAGCCCTGGACACAACACACTGTTAACTACTGAACGTATTATCAAGAGGGAACCACCAGGTGCACGGTTTCCCCTCAAACCAAATTGCGTTAACAGCCACGAACGACTAAAACAGGAAAAATCAGCCTTACACATGTCTCTACTCACAACTCAATTAAACAATAAAAATAGCACACGACACAGAGTAAAACTGCCAACAACCTAAAGCGACTGGTAGAGGACAGAAAGCCAAAATTGACCGTTTCGAGCTAGACAAGGCCTTATATCAAGTTGTGACCCTTCATTGTCAGATTTTTAATTGACTTTAAGCCTAATCAAAATTTATATAACAGCTGCTCTGGGCCTGTTACATATCTTTAATCTGCTATATCAGGTATAGACGAGTAGGATCTTTTCCCAGACTTCCTGTCTAATACGGCAAATCGGCAGCAGTCCATTAGTCTTGAAGTGTTGTTTGCTTCTGGTCAAATTTTGCTAACTCATTTACCAAAATATATAGCGGGGTCTACAGTTTGTTACCAACGCAACTGAGGTTAGGGCCTAGTGCAACAGTGTGATTTGTACATTTCCTGAGGAATGATTTTTGTCTGCGCGCAGACGTTGTGTGTTTTTAAGATATTGGCTGGTAGCCAATACACCTTCGAGCTGGCAATGTGCCTTTTGCAATGATTTTACTTGGTTACTTTGTCGTAATTGACTACATTCATAACAGACAAATTACACTTCTGGTGGCGGACTGTTGATAGTGGCACCGCTAGTTGCTGCCTTATGCATTTACTGCGTGCATATTTCTGGATTTTGTCGGGACTAATATTTCACTAGATTTTAAAATGGACAGCGATTCACATTTTTTTTTAATTATTTCTGCTGCCACGGGAATAAAGCAGTTAGAGTAGAAGCCCTTTGCAGTGAAGCTGAAACACGAACTACCGACTACCGCATATTTTGTATGAAAAATGGCCCTTTTAAAATATATATCGAGGCCAAAAAAAAAAAAATTATACTGACTAAAGCAATTACATTGTTAGTGTAACTATTAATTTCAAAATACCCCTGCTGTCACCAATGTCCTCAAATTACCTGATGCTAATTTAAAATGCACTCTGACCAACAAACGAATACATAGATCTGAGATGTGTATACATGGGCCCAGCAATACTAGTTTCGCCACACTCAACATATTTAAAATAGACATTCAATTATAGCAATTATATTATGTAGTCTGCTATTGCAGATATTGAAAGTGATCTGGTATATCACTATTCTGTCTTAAAATTGGATTTTCTACTGAAGACCGGCAGACCTCTGTTGTGCATGCTCCCCTGTGGAGTTTTTCTTATTATATGTTTATAGTACCTGTCGGATGCAATTTTCGTCCAGTGCCTGCATTCGTGGGGAAAAGCCAGCGCCATTCTGTTAAGAGTGGTATGTAGAACATAGCTATTAAACGACAACTTTCTATAACAACGTTCTAACGCTGTGGACATGAACAATAAGAAAAGTTTTTCACGGAAAGATTGACGGCTATGATAGAAACCAGAACAATTATAAAGATATCTTTTTTTTTTTTTTAAACAATCAAACCCAATATTATAAAAGTATGGATATTACCTCGGCCGAAGGCCTATAAATTGAGGTTTCGGTCTCTACCTCAGCTCGGGGGAGATTACAAGTAAACAAATCGGTTTTAACAGCAATGTTAAAACAGTTCATTGCGTAACTGGCTGCGGTTAGTGTCCATCATGCAAAACTCACTCGAGTGAACCGCTAAAGTTCAGCCTGATGTGAAGATAAAATAACAAAGGAATCGACGCCAAGCTTAGGTCGCAATGCAATCAAAATGTGTTAGCTAATGTAATATATACTGAGGTTAGAAAATATAATGTTTGCTGCTAGAGCGTTGATTATGCAACAAGAAGCGCTGCAATAACACCTACATGCTTTCTTTGGTTTCGATCCATCGAGTTTCTTATAGCCGCGAGATGATAAGGCCATTATTTCTAGAGGACCCCTGGGAAATGTCCACGAACCGGTAAAGGTCCCAAACCACAGGCTGCAGAAATGAAGTTCAGTGTATGCAAATCGTTGCTTGTCTAAAGAATGTTGTATAGAATTATAGTCATCACTAAAATAAATGCTGAATCTGTTGTTTAGAATATGCAAGTGGTATCTGTCTAGCCAGATGGCGTAATAGTTCTTATTTTTTTTAACGACGGCATTTTCTTCTTCTTTTTTTTTTTTAAATAAATGTTTTTTCTTTTTTTCTTTTTTTTTTCTTCTGTAGCCGCCGTGGTGCAGCGGCTAGATGCCAGACTGCGGATTTGATATTCGCCCGTTCAGGTTCTGACTGAGCAGGTCATTTTTTTTTAAATATTACATAAATGGCCTCAGTTCCAAATTTGTACCAGCTTTAAATGAATACCAAATAAAGTCCTGAGAAGTATAGGGGACCGGAATTATGCTGACCACATCACTCACCAAGTGCTGATTAGTCTACAAACATAGGTCCAGCCCTATATGCCCAATGTGCAGAAAGGCATGGGCAAGGGTCATTTACTTTAATAATTTACCTCCATGCCAACGTTTTAAATAAGTATACTCAACGGAACCTACCAATCAAATACTTTCTTAAATTTTTGTGTATTATAGACAAAGATTTAAAGTTTACTATGTTCGTAAATGGTTGCTGTGCCTTTTATTCAACATATGTTTCGTTAATATGAATTTATGTAACCTATGAGGCCATTTAAATGGTTTGAAATGAATTATGTCCGTATTCCAAAGTTGTGGATTTCAAGGTGTACGATGGATACAGCCAATAAGACACCTTTTTTTAGGGGGAGGGGGGGGGGGAGATGCCTAGTTGAAAATGTTCTTAGTGCACTTGTTTCCATAGCGAGGTACACACGCCGTCTGGAGGGAGGTTACAGGTTCGATTTCTGGTACGGTAACTGTAGCTTTGCATTTTTTATGTTGTCTAGTGTGTTCTTCTATCTTTATATGAGTGCCGATCAATACATTTTATGTTAATTTATTTTTAGATAGCTAAGCATCATGTATACGTCTGTGCCTATTCTATCAGTTAATGATCTTTCCAACTGACACCTCACAACTATGACTGAATAACACACATGTTGCCCCCTCACACTTGTGTATAACATTCTGCTTTCCTTAACTTTGTCCAGTCTTTTCTTGGTCATTATTCTGGTGGTTCAAGGTACTCGCTACTTTCGTCTCATGAATTACATTCAGTCAAATTCTTCATACTTTAATCGTTCACGTTTTTATACCCACTACAATCTAGCAGAGTGGATCTGACATAACATTACAGCTATCTATTTTTAAGAAGTGGGGTGGGAGTGGGAGTTGGGGGTAACCTAGTGGCCAGATGCTCGTCTGTAGGGCTGCTGTTTTTTTTTTTTTTTGGGGGGGGGGGTGAGGGAATGGTACCAAATTTGTTTTTGACAAGGAACCAAAACACATAAAAATGTAGCAAATTTGTAACATTTAAAGAATGAACACAAATCATTACAACGGCATTAAACACGCACATATACACACACCTATTCTTAGCTGATATAAATTTAAAACCCTTTGTCTGTTATATCAGTGCTGCCCCATTCCCCCCCCCCCCCCGCCCCCGTGCTCAGTTTGTTCTAAGGCTATTGTGGTTTCCAAGTGGTGCGTCAAAGCATTTATTGTTGAAATCTTCCAAGAAAAGCCATTTGAACAACAATAATATTTACAATATTAGAGAAAACTCTTTGTGCACCTACAGAGGTATGAGTCACAACAGAAGACCCATAAGCATGCATTTTTGATTCTAATTGAAAGCAACTTTCCTCTCCGCATTTCCCTTCTGAAATTGTAGACGAAAACTGTTTTTATTTCAGCATTGTTTATATTCGATCCTTCCATTCTTTATTTTCTTGTTCAAAATGTTATCCTCTATCAAGGGTGAGGCATTTTATGACCAACTGCAGGGGGCTGCGTGGTCTCGAGGCGTAGTGTCCGCCTTGAGTGCTAGAGGTTCAGGGTTCAATCCCCGGTAAAGGCCGGGATTTTTTCACATGGACTTGGTCTTCAAGTAATTCCTCTGGTCTCTAGCTAGTGAAAAGAAATCCCTCGGCAGTTGAAGTCGAAAAGAGTAGCCTAACCGCGCTGACAATTTTGAGTTAAAAATCTACCTGAAGTATTTCACAATCCTCGCCGGTGCTACAGAGTCTGTGCACTGTGCTGAGCTTATCAGACTCAGACTTGAGTAAGAAGAAGAACGGAACACTTACGGGTTACACACGAGTGTTATGATGTTGATCTGTTGTTCACAACTGTCTGTCTCTCTGACCGTATGTCTGCATGCATGCATGGATGCATGGGTGGATGGGTGGAAGGGTGTGTGTGTGTGTGTGGGTGTGGGTGTGTGTGTGTGTGTGTGTGTGTGTGTGTGTGTGTGGGTGGGTGGGTCGGTCGGTCGGTCGGTGGGTGGGTGGGTGTGTGTGTGTGTGTGTATGTATGTATGTATGTATGTGTCTAACTATATAGCTGTCTTAATTTATGTTTGTCTTTTAATGAGCCATTTCATCTGTCAATTTGCCACCCTATTTGTCTGTTCGCTGTCCATCCCTCTATCTTTTCGCCAGTCTGCTTAATCTGTCTGTCCACATACTGACTACATACACATCTTTTCATAAGTTTTATCTATTGGTTCATCCACCCGTTCGTGTCTTTTCTTTCCAGTCTGTATGCCTTTTTTTTTTGGTCCCTCTGTCTGCCTAGTTTTCTAAACATATCCGATTGTGCTAACTACTTGTCTATACACACACATATATATGTACATACATACGTGTATGCTACCAGAAGGGCCTCTTAAGCCGGAAAGGTCAAAGGTAGAGAACAGACAAAGAGAGACACCGTGGTCCTCCAGGCTGGGGGTTGAAGCGTGGAGCCGACACCCCCACCTTCGTAAAACTTTATCTCTTAACGAAACAGATATCTAAGCCTCGATTTCGGATATATTTAAACGGACAACGAACCTGGAACGTTAAAGGACTTTTGAGATTCACCAAGAAGACGATGGAGAGATAATATCCCGGCAGACCTGCAAACACTCGGTGTTACCAACTGGAAAGAGAAGGATAACCAGAGAGATGAATGGAGGCGGGTGATATATCTGCAGCATTGAATCTCAAGGGATCGGAATGCGGAAGAAGAAGAGAAGACGAATATGTGTATGTCAGTGTGTATATTTATCCTTGCATGTGTCTCCGTGTCTGCCTATCGAACACCTACTCTAATATACCCCTAGACCATCCTAATGACATCTCTGAACATAAAAAGACATCATATGACATGAATAATATCGGTTTTTATGTTACACGCACATGGGACACATATGCAGACACAACGCGCATTTACACACACACACAGACACATACGCATGAGCGCGCCCAGAAATTCAAATTCACAGTATCGTATAAGGTACTTAATATAGTTCACTTCATGCTTTATTTTACACTGCGAACTGAGGCGCAGATGTATGAAGTCACTGAAATATAACTGATGTATTATTGTAATGTAGATAAAGATGGAATTGATAGAGATTTTAAAATACCAATACTATATATATATATATATATATATATATATATATATATATATATATATATATATCTACAGCTGCACCCTTCAGGTCACGAATGCAAATGTTACAGAGTTCCCTGAGGATCGTCGCCAGAGCTACAAAGTTCGTGCTTTGCACGGCGCTCTCAAAAGGCTTCTAGCCGTTCTGAAGAGAGACACCGATCAATTTGAGATAAAACCTGGTGCAACACCCATAAAATGTAAAAGGGACGTAAACATCCCCCCCCCCCCCCATTTTTCATATTTTTACCTCAAGGCATGAATAGTTCAAGGTTTGGAAGAAGGGTAACAGAATACTGCAAGGTAGAGAGGTCTGTGGATGGCCTACAGTCTCCAAACATGATCGGCCTTTTAGACAGTAGAGGTTGCACTGACAAGGACACTGAGACGGGCTAGATAGAATGAAGTGGCAAGCACCATCTCGAGTGCTTTTTCTATCGGTTTCTGCAGTGCCCAAGAACCTTACTGTTAGAATTAAAATTTTTAAACATTTTTCTAACGCATAATCACTGACTTAAAACAGCACACAGTGAATGTTAAGAGGTCTTTATCAGTTGTGTCGGAGCAACGGACAATGTTTATATATATATATATATATATATATATATATATATATATATATATATATATATATATATATATATATATATATATATATATAAATGAAAGACCTCACGAAGTCCGGCCCAGAAAGAGAGTGACTTTCCTTGCTATTGATTCCAGATCGTATCGTAAGGCCTGTCCTATGTTGCTAGGGTGTCACGCTTAGTTAGGGTCCAGCAACACAACGTATTTTACGCGTTGTTGTCATAAGCTGCATGCAATCGTGGGACCTAGGCTGCACTCTCGTGAGATGTAGGCTGAGACTGTGGCGTCGGGGATTTGGGTAAGAGCTAGTTCTACATGTTTTGGGACCGTTAGAAAAAGCGCTCCCACGGTGGAACATAGAACACATGACATCACCGGCTGGTGACAGCAACGCTTAAAATTCGTTGTGTTGCTGGACGGTCACTAAGCAACACCCCCGCAACATAGGACAGTCTCTACGACACTGACTACTAGAGATGAATAGCAAGGGAAGTTACTCTCTTTCTGTGCCCGAGTTTGTGAGGTGTAATATATATATATATATATATATATATATATATATATATATATATATATATATATATATATACTGTTTAGCAATTCAAAGTCACCTATACATAAACATGTATGTAATACTAACGAAATATGTTCCTGTTGTCTTTAGCATCTGAACTCAAAAGTCTGAATCTGAGGCTTTAAATCTCTAGTATTCATATATATATACACGCACACGGACAAACACGTCATAACTCACACATACAGTACCTCAAAACAGACAGACATATACCAATAAAATATTTACACACATACAAAAACGCACAGTCCATACTTATGCAGTAAAGCATGAATAAATTCGCTAGTTTATGCCCATTCATAAGAACATCTAAAAATACAGACATACGTAAAAAAGCGTATACGCACCCGTAGACACAATTAGGCAGACATGAAACATACCAACGAACACGTATAGACAAATACGTGAAAATAAATATTTAAAGACAAAAAAAAAACACATTAAAACAAACTAACAAACAAAATTCACTAATCAACAAGCACAGAAAAACGCTAAATAAAACACTAAAATAAAGTCACAGTAGGTAAACCAGCATGTATAAACACACAAGAACAAACACTTACACATAAACATGCTCACATAACCAAATATAAAGAACACACACAAATGCATGCACACACAAAACAGACGCCAACAAACATACACAGATACACAAATACATGCACACACAAAACGTACGCCAACAAAAACACACATACACGCACAAGCAACAGACACCACATATAGAGCGCACATAAACAGATATTAACAAACAGACAAAAACACACACACAGACACACAACATTTTACAGTTCTACACGAAGGACTGATACAGAAAACGATGCGTTCAAAAATTCTAGACGACCAATCCCGAGAAAGCCACACTAAAATATTCAGCTGAATTATTTAAGTACGGCATTAAGATGCCCGTCAAAAACATGAAAGGTCAGCCGGAAAGTCGATACAAGGAAATTGCACGTAAGATGCTCTAAAGTGAAGCCGGACTTTGAGTACGTTCAAGAACTATTATTAAATTACAACTTCTACACTTTGGATCTAGGGGCAGACAATTTGTTGAATCCAGACTTTGACATGGCCTTGAAAGAAAACCAGTCTATACTGCAGAGGAAGCTGAAAAACTGACGAACAGAGAGGCAATTTTTGAAGAAAGATTTGAAAATTAGTCGTCGACTTTTAACTATATAATTTAAAAATTCAAATAAAATTAGCAGCATCAAAATTTAGATAATGAAAAAAAAAAAAAAAAAAAACTTTTTGAACACATTTAGTAACTGCTCGAAGTTGCGTACATTGAAGGTTAGTTGCGTATCCTTTACAGGACGTTGCAGAACCAACCCCAACAGCCTCTGGCTGTTGTGTGGTTTTACTAGGCAAACTTACGTCTAGTAGTTTGCCATTGCTTTCTGGACGGTTAGCTTTCTTGATACCACTGTCGAAACCAATGCAAGGCGCATGGCCCGCAGCTGGGATCGAACCCGGCATCCCGGCATTACGGAGCGTTCGCATCGACTTAGCCACAGAGCCGACGTACGTTGAAGACTAGAGTTAAATTAAAGGAAAGAGAAGTTTTGACTTATGCAGAGGCGCCAGATCTTAGAGCTGAAACCCTTGACATCCCAACCAAACATCTATAAACCTTCTAAGTATCTGTTAGAACTTTCCATACTCAAATATAATTTGTTTGGCCATTTTATTATTAGTTATTTTTGCGCACTTAAATAAGACTTGCGCCCTTCGAACATTTTCAACCACTGTCATGTTGTGCCGTTAAATATTAAATAGGTCTCGCAGTATATTCTTCCATTATACTTTGTAATCAATTCAATATCTTAGATGAAATCGTTCAGCACCTTTGGTCTCTATCCTGAACGTTCATTTCAGAATTTCTTCTGGGGGTCCTCGCCCCTTAATCTATTTATGTCCAATGTCAGTGTCTCTTTGGTGATTCTCTGCTAATTTCTTCTTAAGATGTTTCAATATAGCGCCATATTCTCTGTTTTATCAACTAGTGGTTCCCCATACATTTCTCTAATTGATCTACTGTTTCTTTAGACAAGAGCACTAACAACTTTGCCACTAAGACTCGTTAGAGGGGATATATAGTAAGGACTTAAAGACATACTGGTAACGTTTTCAATCAATTACAAAGAGAAAAGCACAATTTAAAAAATAAAAAAGGATTTTAAAAAAAAATCTTACCTTATAAGCTGCTAAATGATTGTCCTTGAATTCTGACGGTTTTACCCTCTTGAGAATTTCATCAATTTTTGTCAAGGATTCCTTACTTCTGGTCTTCATCTGAAAAATTATCAGTGGAAAAAATATATAACCTTGATTTTCAGGGCTTACATCTGTTGACATAACTTAACACAATCTCAACGTGGGACGCAATATTTGGTCATTATAAAACGCCACCCCTGTTTTCGTAGAGGGCCTAATATAGCCTAACGGATGAATAGGGTTTCAGTGTCTTGCACCTGGGGGATTCTCATCCGAATGGTGGGATTTTGTGTCACATGGTGTTAACTGTTCATTGTGTGGTCCTGGCGGGGTGAACGCCAGTCTCACTCGCTTACATCTGTAATCATCACGAGAAACTAAAATAAAAGGAAAGAAGTAGGCAGGAAATCAAGTAATAGACACCAACATCCGCTGGTGGATGTCATCAAGGGATGGACGATCAGCAGTCTGAGTGAGTGTACAACCAGGGCAAGCGATGCAATTCCATCTTGATGAAGATTTGAAAGAAAGTCTTTTGTGGCCACAGGCAAGCATCTAGTCAGTTCTGCTTCAATTTCCAGTAAATGCTGTAGTATAGTTTGTGACCATTTTTTTTAGGTCATGTGACCGGGAATGTGGCCAATGCTCAACCCCCAGGAGAAAAGCAAAACGGACAAAAAAATAAGATTTTTTTTGGTACTACACGAATTGGAACTCTGCAAATGATGGGTGCAAAGGGGTGCAGCGAGCGTATGCCAGGGCTGCCGAGGCAGTAATCAAGAATTTGTCAAAATCTGCTTGAGATCAGCGAAAACAGCAGTTTAAAACAGAAATACCATAATGGAATCCAAGAAGAAATCTGGATCCAGATGTATTCAGAGAACAATGCTATTGGCAAAGATGCAGCGCATTCTTAACGTACGCTTAAATACAAAAATGTAATAATAACTTTCTGGGTCAGGTGATGTGGGGGAACAATTAACTAAACTTCTCATAAACATAAAGAAAGGAATAAAAAATTCATCCATTTTCATTCACTGCATCAAAGACAAATGAAGATTACATTTGCACTGTTTTTCATTCTCTCCTAGGTATTAAAACCGCTTTAAGGGTAGGTGTGCAGAGAACACTTTTTTTTTTTGGCATGACAAGGGTGCCGCAGCGAAACAAGTTTGAGAAGCTCTGGCCGAGTGCGAGTACTGCAGTATTTAAAGATCTCGTTTATTGTATAAGCAGCAGTCTGGGCATCATGTGGCCCGTACTACTCTGGTTGCCTTTACTTGCCATATTTTCTAGGATTCATTTAGAGTTAGGCTGACCAAGAAGCCCATATTAATTCCATCTCCACAGATTCACGCCAACAACTCACATGCGTGTAAGCTAGTCACTGTAATACTGCGGTTTCTCGTTTCCGCTTTTTTTTTTTTCCTTTTTTTCTCATAATGGTGTAAGGGCCTATCGATTAAAATCTCAAAAGCAATATCAGATTTCTGATGATCTTAACTGCACATGTCACTCAGAGAGTTTAAAGAGGTGTTCAATTTCATTATCTCCTACACATGGTGGCGAGATTCCACACAGTTACGTAATACCATCGATAATATCATGTTAATTCCTGCTCAACAGAGCCGAGAATGATCAGACACGTAAGAACATTATGATCTTGTTTGTTAAACACTAGAAACCCTAAGCAAGAGGCTGGTTATTTTTTTTTTCTTTTTCGGGGCAAAAGGAAAACGCATTCGTGGAGCCTACACTACACTTGCGTACTCAATATTGGGACTCACTTGTCCTACATTGCCCTAAAAATTTAAAAAAATTTGGCAGCAAACTAAGTGAACTGCACATGTGTATTTTTCAACGCTCTCCGTTTCTAGCCTCTTATCAAGTATTTTTACCAACAGATAAAGAATATCGATAGATAAGATTCCCTTTGTTAATGCAGTGTGCTTTAATATATGCTTTAAGATCTTTGTACAATGAATAACTTCAGTCACATTTTTTTCTGTTGTAAATTTGCTCTTGGCGATAAAACAAATATTAAATATTTAATTATTTACATAAATTTCTATCATTGCAAGCTGAATAAGTCCACATAATAAACTATATTTTTGCCTCAATCTTACACGGTGTAGACAATTTATTTTAAAAAAAAAGTGTTAGGAAAAAGGAAAAAAAAAAAGGGGGGGGGGGGGCGGGGGTCAGGGAGCCGGATGGCGCGATTTTTGAGTCTGATTTAGGAACGGATAGCTAATGCCCGGGAAATGAGTTGTGCAAATTAGGATTTGTGTGTGTGTGTGTTGTGTATGCGTGTGTGTGTGTGTGTGTGTGTGTGTGGGTGGGGGTGGGTAGCACCCAAAAATGGGGTGGGGGAGGTGAGAGATCTCCTTCAAAAAGAATATGTCGACCACACTAGCGAGGGTTCAAATCCGTTTCTCTACGCATGAGAGTCCATCCTTTTAGCCATTCAACCAGTAGCCCCTGGTCCATAAGGAGCTGAAGTCTCATCATAATTTCTGAGTGTGTAGCTACACCGATCGCGCCAGTTCCGTGCTGATTAACTTGTTTTTGTATTTTCTTTACATGATTCCCTTTTTATCTTTTCCCAGTTTGAAGGTAAGAGTAAAGGATCCTTTTTATCGCCAGTGGTTTCCCTCGAAGTCGGAGTACATCTGCCCGTGAGGCAGGGCAACGGCAAAAGCCAGTAAAACGGTTGTACACGCAAAACTCAGGTCCAGGTAAAAGCCAAAAGTTCAAACGGACGATTAACCAGGACCTTTCACCGGAATTCACAGCCGGTGAACGAAGAAGAAGAAGATCGCCAGTGGCGAATCAGATATACGAAGTAAGAATCATATTTTGCTTAGACTAAACGGCATTCATTGGCTGATTTCAAATTTTTGCCGGCCGCCTTTCTTTTTGAGAACATGACATGGCAACAATATTAGCCTGGGTCGAACTGGGAGCAAGCTCAAATTTAGAGAAAAAAGAGTCGATCTTGAAGAGGATTTGAACCCAAGAACACTCTGCGGTGGCTCCTTCATTCCAATTTACTAAAATGTTACAGTTGACTTGGTTATCATCATCTCATCTCATCTTGATCCTTTGGTACCTTGCGGTGTCTAGGTGAAGTACCATTTACGGGAAAGCGCCTGCTTGTGTCTCTCTGCCGTCTAGCTGGGCCAGTCGCAGGTTAGGGACAGAAAAAAAACTGACCTAGGTGATACCATCCACATAGGCGAGCTAGATCCCATTGGCCAATAACCTTGCGGCTGGCCTACACCACTTGAGACATCAAGCCTTTTTTCCCTAACCAATCAATGTAGGAATGAATTGCCGGTGGGTGGGTGCGTGGCAGTGAGTATTGTCATTCTGTGTGAATGTAAAACCTCTATAATATTACTGATAACTCCTTTTCCTAGGAGCCATCTTGTTCTAGTATAATCACATTTTACTTGTAAGGACTGTTAGTTTGCTGACGTAGTTTCTTTCGGATGACTTAATACCGGTAAAATGACATAGCAAACTACATCAGCGCCACACACACACACACATACACACACATCATCATCATCATGTAGCAGGTCCTTTGCAGAACGTCGCTCTCATCACAGTCTGCTTGAAAAGAAACTCGGTCTCTCGCCAGTTCTTCCGACTCATGCACTTTTACACTCAAGGAGTCACTTAATCCCGTGCCCATCTTCGTGTCGGTGGGCCCCTGCCCCTCCTTCCTGGTACCATGCCTTCTGCTATACACACACACACACACACACACACACACATATATATATATATATATATATATATATATATATATATATATATATATATATATATATATATTATTAAAAATTTTAATTTTCCGATGATGTAAGATAAAAACTCGGAAACTACTGAACCGATTGCTTTCAAATTTGCACACAACGTTGCCTTTGACTCCAAGCGTGATGTTTCGACAGACAATCGCACAAACCACGAACGACGTAGCTCCAACAACGGTCAAATCATTATTTTTTTCGTTGCCCGCCCGGATTTGTTTTCAATCGATTCGCCACCTTTGACTATGTGACACCGAACTTAACATTGTTATTATATTCTTCTATTTTTACAATATGCTTCTTCTGCTCTTCTTCTTCTCTTCTTCTTCTTCTTCTTCTTCTTCTTCTTCTTCTTCTTCTTCTTCTTCTTCTTCTTCTTCTTCTGCTTCTTCTTCTGCTTCTTCTTCTTCTTCTTCTTCTTCTTCTTCTTCATCATCATCATCATCATCATCATCATCATCATCATCATCATCATCTTCTTCTTCTTCTTCTTTTTCTTCTTCTTCTTCTTCTTCTTCTTCTTCTTCTTCTTCTTCTTCTTCTTCTTCTTCTTCTTCTTCTTCTTCTTCTTCTTCTTTCTTCTTCTCATCTTCTTTCTTCTTCTTCTTCATCTTCATCTTCTTCATCTTTTTTCTTTTTTTTTTCTTCTTCTTCATCATCATCATCATCATCATCATCATCATCATCTTCTTCTTCTTCTTTTTCTTCTTCTTCCTTTTTCTTCTCTTCTTCTTCTTCTTCTTCTTCTTCTTCTTCTTCTTCTTCTTCTTCTTCTTCTTCTTCTTCTTCTTCTTCTTCTTCTTCTTCTTCTTCTTCTTCTTCTTCTTCTTCTTCTTCTTCTTCTTCCCCCTCCTTCTCCTCTCTGTGCTTTTGTTTTTCTCCTGCTTGTTTTTCTCCAGTCTCCTCTTCCTTCACATTTTGCTCTTTGTCTTCATGTTCTTGCTGCCTTGGGTTGCCCATTGTAGCGAAAGGTCCTCAACCATCAACAAAGCATAAAACAGAGGAACCTCTGTATTTAAAGTTGGATTTAATACCAATTGATTGTCTGGTAAACGCACAGACACAAAAATAAATAGAAGACAAAATTAGAAACAAACATTAGGCTGGCGCGTCTGCGAATGATTTTACAAAGTCAACGTTTATTGAATGACGACGTGGCTGCCGTATGTGCATCTATTAATTGGAGATTTCCTGAATTCGTTTTATTCCTTTGTGTACGGATTTTATTTGCCAGCCAGTTCCAGTGACAAGTGTCATGTAAAAATTATATTTAATCAACTAGTCCAGCCCAGAATGTTTAATTTGTGATTGATTGTTCCTGCTAGCAAACACTCTGATGGATTATTTTGAAACTGTCATTTAATCCAGTAATCCTTTGGTAAACTCTTTCATATTATAGCGCTTTGCGATAAACATGTTTACATTGCAATGTGAAAGGGGAACAAAAACCCGCCCACACCGGGTCAAAACCGAACGTACACAGGGACAAAAACCCACCCACGCCGTGTTACAGGTTACATCTTAACCGTTTTGTGGTGCCCTGTATAACTGCTGTATGGTGTGAAATGGTTGAACATGGTTTCCGGGATTTGCAGCTGTCTGATTCTTATACTTGAGATTTTAACCATACAGCTACACTCATAGAAAAAAGGGGGACGGGGGAGGGGGGGGGGGGAGAATGTGTAAAGATTCCTGCGATTGCATAGTGTTCAACAACACACTTCCATATTCTTCACAACTTACCAGCTTGAGCAGAGAAAATGGCTGCCTCCCCTTCTTACTGGCATCGACTCCTTCAGCGGTGAGGACACCCCCACCAGGAGGTCCGGGTCCCCCGCTGGGTTGTTTACCGCTCGCATAAAAGTCAGCAATGGTATTTCTCTTGATTAGCTTCTTGTGGTGCTCTTGAACTAGGAGGTCGCCTGGATATATATTCATCGCCAAATCCACAGAGCTCCTCCTTCGCCGCAACCTCTCAGCAATATTACTGAAATTATGTATATTTAAAAGAAGGCAATTAGAGAAACATTATAAGTATTACGACTAGAATTTATTTGAATCAATAAGACAAAATCATGATTTTTTCGACACAATTTATTCGCTTTTTCAATACATTTAATCTAGCTGTCAGTATGTTTTTGTACCCGCTTAACACGCAAGCAACTTATGACACGTGTTTAACGTTTTCTTAGTAATTCCATCTATCACGTAATGTGGTCTTTAACTTTGTATATGTTTTTACCACATAAATCTGGTCTTCATTACGATAATTTCTGCAGTTTTTAAAAATTATTTTAAAGATCATACACTCCATATTTCCCATCTTGAATATTTTCAATTAGGAGATTGTTTGGATACCTATTTAGTGAGTGAGTGAGTGAGTGAGTGAGTGAGTGAGTGAGTGAGTGAGTGAGTGAGTTAGTTAGTTAGTTAGTTAGTTAGTTAGTTAGCTAGTTAGGCGCAGTTTCAACTGCAATGCAAACATGTCATCGTCTAAGTTTCTTTCTCGCGCCACGAAAACCACACACAAAGACTATTGATGTCTGTTGTGGGTAAAACAAATGAAACATTAAGCAGTCTAGATAAATCGACTTTTTAACAAATTAAATATCTAGAAACCATGAGTTGTTAACCATTTGGCTCGGTACTATGGATATCGCAACGCTTCGGCCTTGATTCCATGAAAGATACCGTAAATATGGAAGAAATGTGGCTTTTCTGACTAGGCCCGCGCATGAACCCGGACCACAAGGAGTTCGTCACCCAGTTGCTGCGCAGTCCGGTTTAGCCAACTGCGCTAGCAAGCGGGGCTGATAAACCCTCTTAATGCCACGTGTTAAATACTTAAAGAACTCGTCAAAAGTACTAGAAACAGCCTGCTACTCTACAGAATCACAACTCCTCACTGAGAGAAGTAGCAGTCTAAACAAATCAGCAGTTGTACACAGTACCAACAGTTCTGTGGCAACAGACCACCCGCTGTTTTCAGAATCTGCAGTTCCCCACGTAGACCACCCTGGGACCAGTAGAACAACATTTCAAATGACAATGTTGTATAATCACAATCGACTTCCTTGCACACTGGACATTTCCACCACCAAAGTACTTCTACTAATACCTTGCTTAAGAAGATTGATATTCAGTCTTCGATCCTCACCTCGAAGACGGCATAGACGGGCTTCACCAGGTTTTACTCCCAGATCATATAGTCGGGTTAATGTTTGAGACTTGTTATAGTTCACCATCAGTCTAGTCCGAATCAGGATTGACGATATCAGCTCTGTTCATAATTCTGCCTACATAGTAAAGTGAAGGACCCTTTTCCACGCCTTCAGGCGAATTGGGCATATAGGGCCGAACCTATATATTTTATAGACCACTTAGCACAAGATCGGTGATGTGGTCAGCATCACGCCGACCGCCTTTGCTTCCCGGGACTGCACCCGGTACCCACTCAAAACTGGGTCAAGCTGGGATCAAGGTCATTTCTGAAAAATGTCCCGCTCCGCCAGAGAGCGAACCCACAACCTTCTGATTCACACGCGAGCGTCGCCGTTATCACGGCGACTCCTTTCTGTCTATATGCAATGGTACAATACATGCTAGCTGGTCCGTTCGTTTCATTATCCTTTTTGAGGCATGTAAATCCAAGAGGTTTCAAATGAAATCAGTAGCTCACAGTTTCACACCGTGTACTCAAATGAGTAGCTTAGCGACGAAAGAAGTGGGTTATGGATGCAACAGCTTTTTTTAAATTAAGAAGCAAATAATTCGCCTAGACTAAAACGGTCAGACTTGCTAAACACTATTATTAGTGAAGCCAGCATACTTTTTAATACAAATATAATGCGGAGAATTGTTGTCCCTAGTCTTGTGTGTGTGTGTGTGTGTGTGTGTGTGTGTGTGTGTGGTGTGTGTGTGTGTGTGTGTGTGTGAGAAGAAGAAGAAGAGAAGAAGAAGAAGAAGAAGAAGAAGAAAAGAAGAAGACGAAGAAGAAGAAGAAGAAGAAAAAGAAGAAGAAGAAAAAGAAAAAGAAGAAGAAGAAGAAGAAAAAGAAGAAGAAGAAGAAGAGAAGAAGAAGAAGAGAAGAAGAAGAAGAAGAAGAAGAAGAAAAAGAAGAAGAAGAAGAAGAAGAAGAAGAAGAAGAAGAAGAAGAAGAAGAAGAGAGAGGAAAAGAAGAAGAAGATAAAGAAAGAAGAAAAAGAAGAAGAAGAAGAAGAAGAAGAAAAGATGTAGAAGAAAATGAAGAAAGAAAATGAAGAAGAAGAAGAAGAAGAAAAAAGAAGAAGAAGAAGAAGAAGAAGAAGAAGAAGAAGAAGAGAAGAAGAAGAAGAAGAAGAAGAAGAAGAAAGAAGAAGAAGAAGAAGAAGAAGAAAGAAGAAGAAGAAGAAGAAGAAGAAGAAGAAGAAGAAGAAGAAAGAAGAAAGAAGAAAAAGAAGAAGAAGAAGAAGAAGAAGAAAGAGAAGAAGAAAAGAACAAGAACAACAAGAACAAGAAGACAAGAACCAGAACAAGAACCAGAACAAGAACCAGAACAAGAAGAAGAAGAAGAAGAAGAAGAAGAAGA
This sequence comes from Candidula unifasciata, assembly GCA_905116865.2. Taxonomy (NCBI): domain Eukaryota; kingdom Metazoa; phylum Mollusca; class Gastropoda; order Stylommatophora; family Geomitridae; genus Candidula; species Candidula unifasciata. Next base: position 42,787 of record CAJHNH020001805.1, on the reverse strand, counting down.
AGAAGAAGAAGAAGAAGAAGAAGAAGAAGAAGAAGAAGAAGAAGAAGAAAAGAAAAAGAAGAAGCAGAAAGAAGAAAAAGAAGAAGAAGAAGAAGAATAAGAAGAAGAAGAAGAAAAAAAAAGAAGCAAAAGAGGAAGAAGAAGAAGAAGAAGAGAAGAAGAAGAAGAAGAAGAGAAGAAGAAGAAGAAGAAGAAGAAGAAGAAGAAGAAGAAGAAAGAAGAAGAAGAAGAAGAACGAAGAAGAAGAAGAAGAAGAAGAAGAAGAAGAAGAAGAAGAAGAAGAAGAAGAAGAAGAGAAGAAGAAGAAGAAGAAGAAGAAGAAGAAGAAGATGAGGAAAAAAAGAAGTAGAAGAAGAAGATGAAGAAGAAGAAGAAGAAGAAGAAGAAGAAGAAGAAGAAGAAGAAGAAGAAGAAGAAGAAGAAGAAGAAGAAGAAGAAGAAATGACTCGTCGAGAAATATGTACAACACATATGCTAGCAAATATATATGAGCCACAAAGGGAGTTTCTGATACAAAGCACCTCGGCGACAAACATGCAAAGCGTATGTGACAGAAGTAGCTCTGTAACTAAAATATGAGTCATATGCGATAGAAAGCATTTAACTGAGAAAAAAAAAGCTAGTATCTCTTAAACATAAAAATGTTGTATCCAAGTGACAAATAGGTAAAGCGTTTTTGCTAGATAATATTTCAGCGACAAGCAGGTAACGCGTATTGATAGATGTGATCTCACCGACAAAATTTAAGTTCAAATGCCTAAAAGTATCTCAGCGACAAACAGGATCAGCGTATATAGTAGATATCAATTTAGCGACAAACAGGTTAAACAGGTAAGTTAACTGTAGACATTGTTCGCTCTGTGTTGTCTAGGATGCAGGTTGTTGTGTTTGGACAATGATGCGTGCGTGTTTTGTGGAGTATTGTAGTGCTATTTTGTCCGCATTTACTGGCCTTTTCAATCATCAAATGTAATGAGGTAACTTACCTTGCGCCTTCACCTTCATCACACGAGTTGCTAGGTGAGACGTCTGGTGATAATGTTGTCGGGGACACGTCACCACAATTCTAGGGTGGAGAAAAAGGTACAAAACTGACTACTGTATTCAAAGCATGTTTGCATTTATCACGGGGACAACAGAACATCGATACGCAACACAAGCTAAACTAACAACTGAACTATGGAAACGTTTAGAGTGAGTCGCGGTAGCGTTCTGGCTAAATACTCGCATGCTGGACTGAAGGTCTAGAGTTCAAATCCGGGTCAAATACGCACCACAGTGGTGTTTATTCCTTCTCGAAAACTTATCTTGACTCCCAACCTAAAACAGGCACGAGATAATGTTGTCGCAAGTAAAGGCGTCCTGTGCAATGTTAGCTACATCACCCATCGCAGAACACTGTGTTTTAATATGTTAGTAGTAACTTATTGGGCTATCTTTTGAATAACGGTCCTAAATTATCGAGGCGGAAAATATACACTAACAGGGCCTCAGTCACGTGTCAATTACACACTTCCGTCGTCTTAAATTGCCCACTTTCGGCTACTTCCGCCACCGCCGAGGGTATCCCCCGTGGCGTGGATTGGGGCTAAACTAGATGGCTGAGTCTCACGAGCAGCAGCTACCGCATCTCCTGCAGCTTCCTTCATTTTATTTGCTCTTGAGTCCTAGCCATCTAGTTTAGCCCCAATCCACGCCTCTCACGTAGGGAATACTTTCGGCGGTGGCGGAAGTCGCCGGAAGTTCGCAATTCGGCGATGGGGTTATAGTCCGCAGAAGTGCGCAAATGACACGTGACTGAGGTCCTGTTAAGGTATATTTTCCGCCTCGATAACTTAGGACCGTTATTCGGAGGATAGCCCCTTGTTGCCAACATATGCAAGATCTGCTTAAGAAGTGTAGTATCGAATAGGCAGAAACATCATTTCACGTGATGAATATTATCCTACGCCAATGGTTTACAAGTTACAGTCCATGGAAGCCGGTGGCTCGTGAAAGAAATTGTAAGAGTTACGTGATGTCAGAAAAATAACGCTCAATCCTCTTTTCAGCGATATTTCTTTAGCTACTCCTGTTAAAAGTGGCGCTGAAAAAGGGAGTTGGGAGAGGGCGTGGGGTTGGGATGGGAAGGGGGCGTTGCAGGCCATCGAAAATAGAAGAGAATCCGCCGGCCTTCTCTCACAGAGATTATACAGATTTATGACTTTCAACTGCAGCTAGAATAATACTTTAGTCAGTTTTCTAATTCATGCAATAGTATTTTCGATAATTTTTCCGTAATGACTTATCCTAGAAACATGACTTTTTTTTTTTTTTTTTCATTGGCTTATATTTTCATATCAACTTTAATGTTTTATGCATAAAAAATATATTTATAGCCAAGTTTGATTGAAACAGTCGATTTTTATTTTTTATTTTTATCAACTGTATAATTTTAGCTAGATAAAACAAATTTTACAGTAACTACGTGAAACGAAGTCCTAAAGCATAATAGAAGTTAGAGGCGTTACTATAATTAAGTCCCTGCACTTTTTACAATTTTCCATAACGTACTTTTGTTCTGTGTAAGTTTTAATATTTTCAGCGTCCAGAATTATTTATCATCCAACGTGGCTGACTTCTTTGTCAAAGCACCAACTTTGATTTTTCCTTCATCGTTGAACACTAATATGTATAGAAAAACTGTCTCTTCTCCAGCAAATCTTGAGAATGTACAGTCGGTAATCATAGAGCATGCTTTGTTCTTTTCTCTGAGTTTGAAATAGAAGGATACAGACAACTTCGTTTAGCCTCAGAAGAGTAATATTGATATAACTGAATTTTTTTTTTTTTTTTTTTTTTTTTTTTTTTTTAGTATAACGAATTTAACTTTCAGCGCTATTTACACAAATTAACAATATAAGTTACACCTATGCAAACTTCTGACGAAACTTGGGGATCCACTGATTTTATAAAGTGTTTCGACACTTTCAGCGTATCCGTCGCGGTCTTATGCAGAATTTACACAAGATACGAGATTCATGAGTTTTTTGTGTGAATGGTCGATTGGTTATGTTTCAACTTTGTGCTGTATAGCTCTTAAAAGGCAGTCTAGCAAGGATCGTCTTATATTTATATACCTCAAATAGGCAAACATGCATTCTAATTACTTGTTATAAGGGAAAACAACTCTGACAAAATGTTCAGAATAAAGTAATATTAACATGTAATTTCTTCAATTTATATTACCCTAAAGCTGAGATATAATTGTTTGAACATCGGCATCATTTTCTAAACGCATTTAGTTGTACATTTACAAGGACCCATGTTTCAAATGTGGCGCGATGTTTAAAACATAACCATCGAGGGCCGACCGATTGGTCTATAAACGCATCAGTCTGTCCACATATGCCCAATGCGCCAGTAGTGTGTAAAGCGACCTTCACATTTTTTAAACTGCTTATTTACAATATTTCACTTGAGAGTACGTAGGACAGACCTTTAATGTCGGCACAAATGATATCGATAATAAGCATATTTTCCCTCCAATAAACTTCCAGTTCCATTAGCTTTTCATGCTGCTGACGCATGAGGTATGTAGCCTGGAATCATTTCTATAGACCAGTCAGCATTCTTTGGGCAATGTGCGTAACATCAAACTGATCGCATTTACTTCTAGTGGAGTAATCTGCATTAATTGTATTCTATGTCGACACAGTAGCCTAGGTCAATTACGAGGGGAAGTCAATAAGTAAGTCATAAATAGCTTTGAAAAAAAGTAAGATAATAACAACTTGAAAACCATTTTTTTACAGGTACACTGTCCCTCTAATTTTCAATATAATTTCTACACATTAGTGCACTTATCCCATCGTATTTTAATTCCTCCTAAACCTGCTGACTAGAACTGCATGCTCTGTTTTTTAAACAACATTTTCACTTCATATTCAACTTCTGCGTCATTCGCGAAATGTATCCCGCCAAGGGTGGTTTTCAGTGGACCAAAAATGTGGAAAGTCGCTAGGGGCTAAGTCAGGGGCTGCAAGGTGGATGTTCCAGAAGCTCCCACCATAAATGCATAAATGGTTAATTTTTCAGAGCCGTATATGTATGGCATTTTCAGCAGATCTTGACATTTGTTTCAATCTGCATCATGAAGAATCAATAGAACTTTAGGGTATGAATCCGCTTTAACATTGTAACCTTTTTATAAAAATTATTTGAAGCACTCCTTGACAATCCCAGACCACTGTCAGCATAACCTTCTCTGCTGATGGCGTAACCTTATTTTTAACAAAAGATGAAGAAGGATGTTTCCATTGCACTGAAGCACGCTGTTGTTTGGGATGGTAGTGATGCACCCATGATTCGTCCCCAATAATAATCCTGTTCAGCATGTCTTTTCCCTTATCTGCGTATCGACAGAAATGCTACAAGGACTGGTCTAATTGCTACTTTTTGTGTTCGTCCGTCAATAGTCTGGGTATCGACCTCGAGCACCCTTTCTTAAATTTTCATTGAATAATTTTTAGGTAGTATGCTGAACCATGTAAGCAGACGATTGCAGCTGCTTCAAAGTCAACCGTCACTCGCCTGCTACCTCTAATCATCCCCTCCACTGGCTGCACCGACGCGTCTGTTGCATTCTCAACAGAGACCAGATCTGCATCAACAGTTTTAGAGTCTTTGACTTTTTTTTTTTAAAACCAGTAATGTACCGCTTTGCGGGATACAGATTCGTCAGTATAAACAGGAAGCATTTCCTTATGAAAATCCTTTGCAGGCAGCTCTTTTGCCATCCCACCTAACGAACGGAGACATCAAGTTCGATGTTGCTGTCACCTAATGATACCTTTAGAAACCACCAACAGCATTTTCCTGCCATCTCATAACCCTTTGTGAATTACTTATTAACTTCCCCTCGTATAAAGAATCCAGAAAGATTTGAACCCAAGACTTTCGGCTGGCAGACGAGTGTCTGTCTAACTACTGTGTCAACAGTTAGCTTAGTAAATATTCACCGCAAAAACTGGAAGACAAGCTGTAATCTGCAAGAAAGCATTATGTCAGTTTGTCGAACAAGAAATCAATTTCACCCGCGCCATCCATAAAGGCAAATGAGTGAGCAAAAGAAAATGAAATGACATCAATTTATAGAAGCCAATATTATTTAAATGTTGCTAGAAAACTGGCTCTGTTGACAAGAGATTCACTCGTCAACATACATTTTTTAAAAACATGATTATAGATTGTATGCAACATCTAACATGTAATTAACCCAAAGGTAACACATACACACATAACAAATTTATATTAAAAACAAATTTATGTTTAAAGAAAAAACGACTCTCAAATTAGAGTTGATACAAGCTAGAGAAAAATTAATAAAAAGTGTTAAATGGCATTCAAAGCGTCTCTACAGTTGTGATTTTTTTTTTACGGAGGCGCGGGTTTCAGTTTGATCCCTTTTATGATTTTTTGAAGGAGCATATGTGTGCGTGTGTGTGGTGTGTATGTGTGCGCGCGCGCGTGTGTGTGTGTGTGTGTGTTCGCGAGTGTAGTGTATGTGTGGTGGGTACAGTGTTAGTGTTGCGGGTGCAGTTTATGTGTGGTGTGTGTGTGTTGAGAGTGTAGGTGTTATTTGCCATCCCATACGATCACCAGAATCACAGCACGTCAATTCTTTTGTCTCGCCGTCTTTGCTCTTTTTCTCTACCCTTCTCCTTCATACCAGTTGTAACCAAGGTTTCGAATATATTTCTTCTCATCCAATGTCCACAAATGTTGACTGTCTGCGTGTAATTTATATAATATGTTTACGGGTTACTTCTGTTTCACTGCCTCACTGGTTTTTCTATCATTCTATGATATTCTTTGCATGCTTTTTTTTTTCAATATTTCCATCACCTGTAGATATTTTCAGCTTTTCTCCTTATTGCTAATGTCGCATATAACAGGTTCTTTGTAGCATTGTAACTGTCTTTATTTCTCACTGTAATGGACATCTTTTTTTTATTCGCAAGTTTCTTTTGCAACTTGCTAGAGGCTACTTTTGCCATTGAGATTCTTCTTTGAATTTCTATTATGTATCTTGCGCAAGATTGCTTCTGCTTGAAACCACTTTCTATGGATTTCCTATTGATTTCCCTCTTGGCAGTTACTGTTTTTTATGATTTTCTTACAATTTAACTTTTAAGCTTATTTTCTCAATGTGTAATATAACTGCATTTAACAAACACTCACATTTCTCTTATTGTTTTTAAATCAGTACTGCAGCATTCAAATGTCTCATATTTATTATGTTATATATCACTCGACGACGATTGCCTTCATTTCTTGTAAATCTACCACATTGTTTTCTAATAAAAATATTTTTAAAATCTGCAGACACTACACATTCCTGTGGTACACATTTCTAGCATTGACCTAATTCATTATCATTTTATTTTATATTGCATGTGTTTCCAGTAAATGTTCCTTATAATTCTAGATGTTTCCTACAATTTTTTTTTTTAAATGTCTAAGCAAGTTTGTCATAGCAACGTGTCTTACTCGTTCTAACGCCTATGTGTAGTCAATGAAGCTATTATATTTCTTGTTCCCCCTCCCCCTTTACTCTTTGTAACAGCTATGTGTAGTCAATGAAGCTATTATATTTCTGCCCCCCCCCCCCCCCACCCAAACGCCCATAGAATGTCTCATTTCTGGTCTCAGTAAAATTCACATAAATAAACAGGAGAATAACCACTTATAGGAAATAGATAGAAAGAAGGTCAAATTAGACAAAATACAATGAGAAAATGAGATTTTCAATTACATTGTTTGTTTGCTTAGATAAAAAATTCTCTTAAGAATAAATAAATATCTCGTTTCTTTACTTGATAAGACTTTTGTGGAAAACTTTGCATCTGCATGTGACCATTTCTCCCACCGTTCTGCTTTCTTTCATTTTGTTTAATCATGCTAGTGTTGGCTCGACTGCAGTCACCCACGCTTTCCTATCTGTCGAATGTCTTGGGTTCGAATCAGAATCGTGGCAGATTGTTTTAACATTAGGTTAGGGGTACTGACACAAAGAAAACATTATAGATCCTCCGTAATGAAAAAAAATGGGGAAGGGGCGCTTTGCTTTCTTATCATTTTTCTAGGCGGGTGCTTGGGGTTCAAAGAATCTGAGATTTGTTTAAGTTTACAAAGTTATAATTATGTGTGTTGTCCAACAAGATGATGATGACTACTCTTTTTCATCAAATATGAGAACGAAGATGACTGATGAGGCCGATCCGGGCCTGAACAGTTCTTGGACAGTGAGGGTAGGGAATGAGTGTTGTGCCAGGGAGAGGACCTCCTGTAGTCGCCTTTCTGTCCATCCTTGTGTAGAGTTGCACGCCATGCATTTCTGTCTTGAGGGGCAGCCTCCCAGTTTGTGTCATTCATCCCAAATGCTTTGAGTGAAGACTTCAACGTGTTCTTAAAGCGTTTCTTTTGCCCGCCTTGGGAACGTTTCCCATTTTGCAGCTTACAATAGAAGTTTTTTTGGGAGCCTGTGATCTGTAATGCGTGCCAAATGACCAGCCCAACGAATTTGATTCTGCATCAGTAGAGTGTTGATGCTTGGTATGGCTGCTTTCTCAAGAACTACGGTATCAGGCACTTTGTCTTGCCATCTGATCTGCATTAGTTTTCTATGGAAGACTGTGAAAATGGTTTCACTTTCTTTACAGTCTATGTTTCACATGCATACAGCAGTGTAGTTAATACTTCTGCTCTGTAAACTTTAAGCTTTGTCTGCAGGGTTATGTCACTTATGTTTTAAACATTTTTGTGTAGTCTGCCAAAGGCAACGCTGGCCCCAGAGATACTTGCATTTACTTCGTCATCAATTGTGGCGCTCTGTGAAATGGTACTGCCTAGATAAGTAAATTTCCTGACAACATTTAATCTGTGGCCATTCACTGTGATATTGGGCTCGATGCATCTTTGCCCTGGGGCTGGCTGGTGCATGGCGACGGTTTTATCTTTGTCGATGGTGAGCCCAAAGTCAGTACAAAAATAATTATAATAGTGTGCTGAATGACAAACGAAACAATTAATATTTCTGAAATAAAATGCAATGCATCAACGAATAATTAAAAAAGAGACCTTCGGTACATGTTGTTGTAGCCACCAAACACCTTGAGTTGGCGTCTGTGGCTTAGGCGTGGCGAACACGCTTTGTAATGTCAGGGTGCAGGGTTCGATCTAAGCTGCAGGTGATTTTTCGCTGTGCGTTAGTTTCGGCAGTACTATCTAGAGTTGACCGTTCAGTAATGGCAAGCTACTGAACGTAAAATTTGCCTAGAAAAACCACAAAAGCCCCCCCCCCCCCCCCCCCCCTAAAAAATTGCGATGTTTGGTTCTGCTACGTCCTGTAAAGGATACACAAATAGTTTTTTAAACATACCTCCGTCCCCCCCACACCCCCTCCCCTCGCCTGCCCCCTGTTTTGAATACTTGTTCTATAGGGGATAGCGGGGGGGGGGGGGGGCACCTTGCCTACAATCTATCAAGTGAAACGCCTCAAGCTGTCTGAGTGCCTAGGTTCCAGCACCCCTGGTGTGGATATCCTTAGACATAGCTAGAACGGCAGTGTTGATAAAGCACAACATCGCCAGAACTTTACTGCCAGATATGTGGATCTGACAGTGCCAAATCTTTCACAGCATACAGCTCACTGAGTGGGTTTGTGCCAAGGTAATCAACTGCGTGTTAGTTCGTTAAGTGCAAGTGTCTTGCTGGCAAATATTTGGCCTCTGATGTAACATTTATATGACGTAAATTTGTCTTAACATATGTAACTCTGGACAGGGAAAGAATGAACACTAGATGATTTATGAAGCACAAATTTAGTTTGCATATACTTTACAGAACGTTTAAATCCAACCATATTATTATAATTTTTTTTAAATGTCTGATTGTTGTGTTTGGCCTTGCCCTTAACTGTCGACGCTCCAAACCTTTGTCGAAATCAAGGCAAACTGACCTGCTGTCAAATCACCCGCAGATGAATCTAACTGGCTATTTCGGAGCTATGAACTATATTTTGTTGACATTAGAGAGACAGGGGTCGACCAGAACGAAGTGAACACAGGCTGACACCAATTTATACACAGATGAGTACGTGAAAGGCAAACCGACCCAGCATTTTATTGCTTGTTTGTGGTTTTACTAAGCAATTTTACTTTCGGTAGCTTGCCATTGCTGTTGGACTGTCAACACAACGTGGACTTCTGATAAATTACATGCCACTGAGTAGCAGCCTTGAAGTTAGTATTATGGAACTGAGTTCATAACCATTTAGCAAAGACGATAATCGAAAACGCTGGAAGTGAATCTAATATAATGATAGAATGGTACGCCTAAAAAGTGAAGTATAACAAAACTTTCCTTTTCACGCCTTTTAGGCGCATCGGGCATATGAGAAGAGCACCCATATTTTTAAAAACCAATCAGCACTAGGTTGGTAATGTGGTCAGCATTACGCCGGCCGTCTTTACGTCCCCAGGACAGCCATCCTAGTACCCATTTTTAGCTGAATCGACCTGCGACGCCTCATACCATGATACAAATCCACACAGGCAGCAGTGGGTTTCGATCGCGGTACGTTGGAATTACGAGTCGGACTCACAACGTCTAAGCCTTGGACCCCGCATGGTATGCGAAAGCCATGTAGTAAAATACAATCAGTCACTAAGAGAGCTAGGTAGCTGTTATAGTGAAGGAGGATAAGAATGCAGATCTGCCGGCGTATAAGATTGTCCCGGGAGAATCATTTTATGGCAGGGTCATCAATAGGTTAAACCATAGAAAATGCCAATAAAAAAAAACAATTCTAGCTGTGACTTGTCTATTGTTTCTGACAGCCTTGCAAAAATAATATGTTCTGTAGCGTCCAGATGTGGGTAATCAGTTCTCTTTCTGCTTTCGAAACATCTGTATTACACCTTTCATCTGTCATTAGTGATGCTGTCTTTCTTCTATAAAGCAACTGCATACATTGTTTGCTATTCAGCTGATTGTCTATGATACACATCCGCACATTAGTACATTAGCTCTAAAACAATTCTTACGAATTTTACTTCTCACCGAAAGAATGCATACAACATGCTTCAGCCTATTAGGATCTCTGGTAATCTCTGGTAAGATCTCAGCCATACTTGGTAAATAAACCTTCTGCCGCCTCCGAATTGGAGGTTGGCTACAATGTATCCACTACTAACTAGGGGGATATTACAAGCTAAAGACCCAATCTCTTCCAGAGTACGACTCTCGCACAACTATCTGAAAACAAGAAGAACAAATTGTTTTTTGTCTAAACCGTCCACCGCGAAAATCAAACCCTAGTAAACGTCGAGGATTGCATTGTGAAACAATGTCACTAATCTCTGAGTCAGAGGGCCGAGAACTACATGTTATAACACCTCTTTTAATTCCAAATAAATTATTTTTGTGGGAGCTATTTAGTAAATATTTGTTTTATTATTTTTTTTTTTTTGTGTGTTGTTATTATTTTGCCTGTCGAAGACATGCTCGTCATTGCATGAAATAAAATGTACTATAGTGAGAACTATACCAGTGTGTAAGTGTTTTGACGTTTTAATTTGCCACTAATCTACCATAGACGCCACACTGTACTCCGTCTGGCACAGATAAGTTGTGTTGGCAGCTTATTCCAATAAATAAAACAAAGCAAAGTTTACCGTGCCCCCTTGTCGGTGTGAATAGCAACCATCTTGGACAGGATTGCTCTAGAAAGAGTTGCCAGAAAACAGTCCACAGAAATAACGTTAGGAACAATGTTTAGACTAGAAATATAGGCTGAGTTGTTTTTATAAACAACCAAAAAATATATTTATTGTTATTGCAATGAACTAAACCAAAGTGACTTAACTGCAGTAAAAATGTAAACCATAAACTCAAAGCAATGTCTTCCCGTTGTGAATTTGAACAAAGAAGACAGAATGTAATACCGTGCCTTCTGATGCTATACCATACGAGGCATATACCAAAAGAGTAGAGGGACGTAGAGCAAGAGGTGAACCAAGAACAAAATGGAAAGACAACATCAGATAAACTCTTCAGCACTACGATGTGTGTTTGGTCGATGCAGCCAGAAGAGCACGAAGCAGGACCTTATATCTCCCTCGACACCCGTAGTAGTAAAAGAGGACGTAAAGAAGAAGAAGAAGAAAGACATAAACAATAGATTACATAGCTGTTTGCATGAAATATTTCTAGGTATTTCTTCAGGGTGCATACTACAGTAAGAACTGATTAAAATAGTGCAAATAAGTTATTGCTTCGAACTGAAACACAAAATGGATTACATTCAAAAACTATTTCACCAGGTAAGCGTAAGGTCAAGAGCAAGTTCTTTTGTCTCATATTCTTCACAGACCGTCACAGACAAATGCCAGTACTTATTGGCTGTTTGGGGCTCTAACAGGCACTTTTCTATTGTGTTTGTTACCACTGTTTTCTAAACAGTACAACTCTAGTAGCGTTGTTGTATGTTTAAAGAAAGGAAACTTTTCACAAAAGTGGACATATGCTGTATCATTTTATTATAGTCCACTCGTTACTCGTTGGGGCAAGTAAACAGCGCTGGGGCACAAACAGTCAAGTAATAAATCAACTATCTCCTCTGTTGACACATAAGCAGATACCCCGGAGTACTAAAGTGAATCTTATCAGAACTATTTTCTGGCCAACACTATGCTATCAGTGCCAAACGTGGACACTTACATCCTACTGTGAACGTACAATTTTGACAACATAGATGAAATGCATAAGAAGAGCTGCAGGAGTTTCAATGAGAGACAGAATCAGAAATCAAGAAATCAGACGAATGCTAAAGGTCTTACATGTCACCAAAGAACAAAAAAGGAAGTGATTTGGACACCTAACAAGAATGCCCTGGTACCATCTGCAACAGCGAGCCACACTAAAACGTTACAACGGGTATATAGCGAGTGAAAGATCTCGGAAAACATGGAGTGATGGCATTAAGAACGGCCTTACAGAAAGGAACATCTGTCTCAATAGTGCTCTTGACACTCTTGACACAACGAACGTTTCATCTCTCCCCCTGACACATCGATTTGGTATAAGGTGAAAGAGAAGAAGAAGAAAAAGAAGAAGAAAAAAAAAAAGAAGAAGAAAAAGAAGAAGAAGAAGAAGAAGAAGAAGAAGAAGAAGAAGAAGAAGAAGAAGAAGAAGAAGAAGAAGAAGAAGAAGAAGAAGAAGAAGAAGAAGAAGAAGACGAAAACTAGTACCAATTGATTTGGAACACTGCGCTTCCTGCTGACTATGGAAACTGAGGGCTTATGGGAATGTCGCGATGGCTTTGAAGTCGGTTCTTAATTCATAACCTATTATAGAAAAAAACTTCGCTCAACATCACACTGACCGCCTTTACTCCAGATACATTTCCTGGTAACCATTTTATAATGGGAAGGCCTGAGAACCATTGTCATTTTTTTCAAAATCCACCCTATGTGGATTCAAATCGAAGACGTTCGAGTCTTCCAGGTAGTCAAGCCACTGCCGTTTCATTAGCTACGCGTTTAAAAAAAAGCATTGTCTTTCGATCAGTTCCACGCCTCGTGTGGGTTCAGGGTCTCCATTATAATCATCATCAATGTCCACTTTCGCTGTTAATTGCCTTTGGAGAAACAGTGCGGGATCCACTGTCAAGTATGTAGCACTGGCTACTGACATTCGATGTGGATGAAGAATGTCTATAATGTGGTCAGTCCACATTCTCCGTAGACATCATCTTGCACTCACATCAGACTGTTTTGGTGTAGCTCCCATGTCTGTAGTTGTTGTGGCTGTTTTCTAACGATATGATCAAACCATTTAATCTTCTGCTTCCCACAAGCTCGAATACATAGAGTAAAAATGACCCTTTCCACGCCCTCATGCGTATTGTGAATATAGAGCTAGACCTATATTTTATAGACCAAATCGCACTTAGTGGGTGATGTGTTAGCAGCACGCCGGCCGCCTTTACTTCCCAGGACTGTACCTTGTACCCATTCAAGGCTCGGTCGAACTGAGAGCCAAGGTCATTTGTGAGGGGAAAAAATCCAATCCCTCAGAACTCGAACCCAAGACCTTCCGATCCTCAAGTGAGCTCCTAAACTCTAGGTCACGGCGGTTCCTGATTACGTAGAGGGATTTTTTTCCCCTTTAAAATTCCTTCTGACGCCTTGCTCGACACAGAACAAAAATGGACACAGATTAATGTCCTGGGAAGTAAAGGTGGCCGGCGAGATGTTGACCGCATGACCCACCAAGTGCCCATTCGTCGCTAATGAGTCTACCGTGTATTTAAAAAGTCGTGCCATCATACTTTAATAAATATCTTGAAAACTCCCATAGGGATCAACACGCAATTTCTGCCTGTGGCCCTAGATCCCCCATGTTCTCATGCTTTTATCATTGACAAATGCACAAGTGCTGATTTTTTTTTTAAAGTTTCAAAGATCTTTGATCTTTGTTTGACTAATATTGTGTGTACCCCTACAATATAAAATTTACAGTAATTGACATAAGCGTGGAGATCAAATCATGTGTGCAGCAATACATGGTGATTTTGTGGATAGCCTATCCCACATACAATGACAAATTGTGTTTATTTAACTCACGAGAGGCTTAATACTGGAGATGAAAACCGAACAATAAAACACCTACGAAACGTGCGCAATCTAATATTTTCAGAAATTCCCATTACTCAATCACCTGTAAGCATGCTGACGGCTTGTTTTGAATCTGTGTCTGCATTTTCATGTATCGCAAGTAAGGCACAATGAAAACTAGAGGTTTGTTAATATTAAAAACGATTTCTTGCACGGACATGATTTTTGCATTCCAGATTTCAATAACTAACAACAAGCGGTTACCAAGTTACAGATTTTTAAAGTTGGGCATGACTTATGGGATGGACTATAGCGCCATGTACCTTTATCAATATCCTACCCTAAACAGGGGAAATCCACAGGTCACGGGACAGTCTAATATTTTAGAAGATGGTAGATAGGCTGCATGCAGTCGTGGGACCTAGGCTGCACTCTCTCGTGGGACGTAGGCGGGTTGAGGTTAGGGCCAGTTCCATATGTTTTGGGGTAGTTAAAAGCATCAGACAGCCGGGAAACCCAGTCTTACCACCATCTAAAATGTTGGACTGTCCTGTGACCTCATCTGTGGTAGGATATGATTAAAGAACCATTTTTTTTTTCTTTGCTCCGTCTCTCTCGACCAGTGTGGCTTTAGGGCCTGCGTCGTTAATTGGAAAGCGCGATTTTCAAAGAGAGAAGGGGGCAGGTAAAGTTGATGATCCGCCCCTATTAAACCGTACCCTAGAAGGTTTAAAACGTGACATCCCTACGGCATTATCTGGCGGGATATTACATGTGTATTTAAGTGATTTTAGCAGTATGAATCTTGTGGTTATAAACTTGGAAGAGATTCCTTTTTTCCTCCTTAGGTCTACACTGTATATCGACTTCTAACGCGTTCATTCGCACTCAAACACCCACACACATATATACACACATCTGGGAAAAGGGAGAGAAGAAAAAGGGGGGGGGGGGCAGGGGGAATGAAGCCAAAAAAAAAATATCTTTCACTACTGGCAATTAATATTCTCCAAATGTTCTGCTTTCGTACTTAAAAGGGCGGCTGACTTTGCTGTGTTAGGGTTTACAGCTAGGATGCGACATCTACACTTTAGCCCAACTCTTCCGATTTCAGCAAAATATTAATTAGTCGCCTTTTACGGCACGCTTGTTGTGAAGAACAGAAGTTAAGACAACATTCATAAATCAATTATAAAGTGTAAAAATAAAACCTGAAGATTATAGTTCGCGATCACATAGCCTAATCAAATGAGGTAGGCGAAAACAAGCAAAAAACTGTGGATCTCAGAAATTCTGCTTCGTCAATATGGAATGCTGAAGAAACAATGAAACACAGACTACACGAGTTGTCAAGTTTTGACACAGACACACACACACACACACACACACACACACACACACACACACACACACACACACATACAAACACATACCAACAGCCGGAGAGGTGAGGAAGAGTTAGAGAAGAGAGAGAGAGAGAGAGAGATGGATACATAGAGACATAAACATCACAGCGACCGGAACAGTAGGTTTCATTACCTTTGAGGCTTTCCCTCCAATAAATATAGGGCGGGACTGAGGATTCCCTTTCGCTATTGAGAAAATATTGCCCGTGGATTAAAATATATAAAGGTCTTTTTAGTATGAATCTGTTTAAACGTTTATATTCTATCATATATATATATATATATATATATATATATATATATATATATATATATATATATATATATATATATATATATATATATATATATATAGTTTAGTAGCTTTATATGATTTTTCAGCAGATTATTATTATAATTATAATAATTATAATTATTATAATTATTATTTTTATTATTAAACAAGGCCTTTTGAGCGGCCCTGTCCCTGCACTATGCCGCCTCTAGAAATTGGTAGGGGACTGAGGCTCCCCCTCCTCTCCCCCATCTCGTGTTTTCTTTGTGAGGGCGCTTTTGATACAGAGACTAGATACAGCCAAATGTGCACAGGCGAAACAGTTCAGATGTAGAGAAACATTAAGGAAGGAATGGGAGGGGGGTGGGGAGAGATAAGGTGAGACAAGGAGAAACACACACACACACACACACACACATATACACACGCACATAACTACAGAAAGACTGAATGACTGAGAGAGACAGAGTAAAGGGCAGATAGAAGAGAGAGAGAGAGAGAGAGAGAGAGAGAGAGAGAGAGAGAGAGCTATATCACACAGGAATGAACAATATTATGAGGGTGGGGGAGACAGGGAGAAAGACGAAGACAGAGATTGACACAGAGGATGAACAGTTATTTCCCACAGGAACTAACCAACAGTAAATAATATTGGATAATTGAGAGAAGCAACACTTGTGCTCCTTTCTTTTTGTGACCCATGTCGGTTTTCAAGCGACCAGGCAATACTGAGAAGCAAATAAAGGAAAGAAGTAGTGTTTGGAATAGAATGACTAGGAAGAGAGGGGGGCAACAACATTATATGAATATAAAAAACCCAGAACTGACAAACCTATTACAGAAGGTCGCGAAGAGCGGCAGATTGTCACCAAAGTAATAGCGTTTTCCGCCAGGAAAAAATAAAAAAAGACAGGCACGCTGTTGGAAAGTTTACCCTTGTCTTCTCGCTCTGCAGCCATTGCGGAGGCCTTGTCTTAAAATGTAAATTTAACAGAGAAATCAATTTGAAAATGCTCTTTTCATGACTAGAAAAAAACTATTTAATAAAAGTGCAGCTGTCATAGCTGAAAGTAGACTTGATCTTCTTCGACTGACACTGTCTGTCTTTCTGATGTCTTCTTCTTCTCTACTATCATTTACCCCAGCGAGGTGTTTGAGTGGGGGAGGGGTGGGATTTAAGGTTCGTTTGTGGGCTTTTCCAAATGCATTGTACAAGTTGCTGTTCATTTCTGTTAGATTTCTCCTGATGATGTCGCTCCATGTCTTGCGTGGTCTTCCCTTTGCTCTGTGTTTATTATATTTATTCAGCCTGGCTCTCTGTGGCAGTCGATACCTGGGCATTCTCGTCAGGTGGCCAAACCATCTCAGTTGTTGTTATTTAATGAATTGTATGACTGGTTTAAGTTTATGATGTCTGCCTACACAAATACATACAAGCATATGCATAAACACACAAGCACCCGTGCGCGCACACACACAACGGGCTGAATGAGAATAACTAAATTACATAGATTTAAAAACAATTATAAAATTAGATGATTTTGTGTAATGCAGTGAAGTTACAGAGCCAGCAAGGACACGGAAGGAACGTCAAATGTAAAGGAACGAAAAACAAATTTAAATTGCTACCCAACATTATTTTGGGATGAATTCGGAAAGGGAAACAAAAATGTCTGAAGGACCTCTAGTATAATGCAGGCATAATACATAGAAGATGGCAATATGTTGGTCGCATACTGAGGATAGGTGAACAGATATTCACCACACAAGCACTATAATAAAAATATGTCGAATGAGGAAACAAGCACGTTCAAAAGAATAATGAAACGTTGATCAAAAAAGAGACTAAGAATACTCTAAGAGTACCGTATGACGAATGACTATACCTATATGCTAATTACAATTATTGAAGGCACACTGCAGAAGTGCTGAAACAATAATAGTTCTAAATTAAGAAGTAAATCACCTACAGATTGTCACACATACACACACTAGACTATTTTTTGGCCATATTTGTTAATAGATCTGATTTAACGGTATCTTTTGCTTTGTCTTCGTATTCACGGCTGTAATCTTTGGCGAAAAGTTCTGGTTTTGTCCACTTCTAAAGTTTGGTTTAGTTTCAGAAGCAGAGTTTTACTTTCACGTGGTTTTGAACACCTTCAGCTAATTTGTATGCAGACTCGTGGTCACATGCCTCTCTGGCAGATGTACTAACACCTCTAATTACTTGAACTACTCGGAGAGCACACGCGGAGATGAAACAAAACAAGTACTAGCAATAGTAGTAGCAGAAGACCAAGAGGAAGAAGTAGAAGTTGGATGACGAGGGCGATGATGGCGACGAGAATAAGAGCAGGTTAGCAGCACCCAGAGAAAAACTGCTGAGCATCTCAGTTCGATCTATTTTCTTCCTCAATAGAAAAATTATGTGAGCACCTATGAAGGTCGTTTTTTAAAAGCAATTTGTGTATATTATAATAAAAGTAAAAGAACATTTTCAGGCGTTTGGCACATTGGGTGTGTAGTGCAAGACCCAAGATGATGAAAACCATTCGGCACCGGAATGATGTCGTCATCATTAGGCTGGTCGTCTTTACTTCCCACTACATTACCGGACACCCATTTTCAGTTAAGGCGACTCGAGAGCGACATCTGCCCTGATGACGATTTCGTCTTCTTTTCGTTGGCGTGAGAGACGTAAATGCCTTGTGTCTGTTTACAGTAAAGCTTCCTGCCCTCTTCACGTTTCCTAACCCATCTACAAACTGGCTGACTTTTCATTAATGCTTTGTCAGACTGTTCCGTACTAAACGTCATCACAGCTTTTAATTACCCAGAATATTTAGAACTAGCCCTAACCCAAACCCTCTTACCAACAGACTCAGCCTAGGTCCCACCAGAGACTCTTTTCGAAGACTGTACAACATACCACCCCTCTGACCTAGATCAGACTGAGAAAGTGTGTAGATGGGCCGGGAAACGTGGATATGACCAAGCTCCCATATTTACACACTTTTCTGCCAACATATCCGACTTCATCGAGCATTTGATAACCGGATTACCTTCCCAGTGATGTGGATTTGAACTTTAGACTTCCGGCTGGTAAAATGGCGTCTAGCCGCATGGCTACGGTGGCGTCTAAGTAAATCACAGCTAATAAAAAAAAATAATTGATAAGTAAAAGGTCTGTGTAAACTCGTTGAGACATACTAAGTGTATGGTGTTATCCCTATTTGTGTAGACCATTGACGTTCAAAGAGCGATTATGTTTAATGTCATGACATAGTACGCGAATCACACTCATGACCTTTATTCAGACGTCAAAGCAAACGGCTTAACCTGATTACCACGGAGAAAGGTGTGGAGGGGGAAGAGATAAGGAGAGGGCGAGAGAGAGAGAGAGAGAGAGAGAGAGAGAGAGAGAGAGAGAGAGAGAGAGAGAGAGAGAGAGAGAGAGAGAGAGAGAGAGAGAGAGAGAGAGAGAGAGAGAGAGAGAGAGAGAGAGAGAGAGAGAGAGAGAAAGAGACTGAGAGAGAGAAAAACATCCTGCAAGAGATCCACTCAAATATTTAATTGTCATGCAAGAGAAAAGTGGTGGCCCGGGTTTAGGTTTGCCAAATGTATAACATAAACTCACTACAGAAGTAGTAATGATCAAGTTCCGCTAAATATTTGCAGTCGAGATTTTACTTTGTGATAATGATGATAATAAATCGTAGGAAACATAACAACTAAAAAAAAATTGTTCATATGTGTAAACAAAAAACATTCTTGATTAGTTTGGTTAAAAAAAATATATATGTATTTATTTTGTGTACTGGACCGCGGGTACACGTAAGGTTAGTCTCTCCACGACCCGCCCATTTACACAATAGCTCACTTCTGATTGGTAGTTCCTGAACCTGTCACCTTCGCACAAGGTTACAGAAAGGTTATCGCGCGTTGCATATTTCAGCACTCCAGCGCTTTTAACACTCCAAAAACATGAGGAAACTAGCCCTAGCACAACTCCCCTAGAGACTGCTGCAACCCATGTCACATGCATTGTCTTTCTTGGAATGAAAACGTTATTGCAAGACAAAGCAGAAAGCAAACAATAGAGAGTGACACACCTGTAACCTTCAGGAAAGTCGATTAAATCAACAAACCTGTGAATGAAAACTGACCTACTTTATTTGGGGGAGAATAACGTTAGTTTAACCGGACCTCGTCAAAGTCAAAACATAAGTAATGTAGCTCATAATTATACAGCTGAGAAATGATGGACATTTTTCAAAGATCTGCTGTTTATTAATCTGACTTTTAGTGTGGCTTGTGTTTGTATTCAATAATTACCCATGACAATATTCAGCCCTAGCGTAAACATAAAAATATTAAAAAAAAAAAATAAACAAAATAAAATAAAAAAAACTGCCACAGGTTAAAAGGCTTTTTGCAAAACCAGACAATAATGAATAATCATTTTTTCATAGCATATAAAACACTAATATCAAAAACGATTGGCACTGCACGAGGTATAATTCTGTGTACACGCGTGATTACCAGCGCCACATGGGAAGGCTGTATGAAGGATAATTATTTGTTCTTCTTTAATTAAAGTATCCAGCCTGTTCAATCTATAATATGTAGAGCAAATTTGAAGAATATTATTTTAGAGACTGAAAAAAATGTAAAGGATCCCGTCTACGAGCTGGTGGGAGCCGCCGTGGTGTAGCGGTTGTACGCTGGCCTGCGGATCCGAAAGTCATTGGTTCAAAACTGGAAGGTGCTGGACTTTCTTTAAAAATAAAAGACCTTGGCTCCTGGGTCAACCCAGCCTTAAATGGGTACCAGGCACACGTCTTAGGAAGTAAAGAGGTCGGTGCGATATTGACCACATCTCCCATTGAGTGCCGGCTGGTCTATAAAATAGAGCAGTGTTTCCAAAACTGTTCTTGGCCGCGGCGCCTTTTTCAATTAAAATTTTACCACGGCGCCCTAATCTAAGTAAAAGTATGACTATTCGTGTCTTGGCTGAAGTAATTATAAAGCTTTTAAAATATTTCGCGGCGCCCCTGTGAAGTAGTCACGGCTCCCCGGGGACTCACTAAAATAGAGGTCTAGCTACGTGTGCCCAGTATGCCCGTAGGCGTGGAAACAGACTCATCACTCAAAAGGCCTATGCTACTGTGGAATAATCGAGAAAGGTAAAAGTAGATGACCATAATTAGGCTAGTGGCGCTGTAGATATATCATACTAGACTCAGATTTTTAAAATAGAATACACGGCAATCGATAGCTAACCTGCTCAAAATCGTGCCTACCGCATTTACTTCCCAGAACACTACCGAGTCCTATTTTAAGGTGGGTCTACCTGAAAGCCAAAATCCTTTCTTTTCTTTTTTTTTTTCAGAATTGCCCACTGAAGATTCGAACACAGGACAAGCCGATCAGCAGACAAGCTTCTAGCCATTACGGTGTTATGGTGACCTGATGTCATGATTATGTAGCAGATCCTTTGTAGAACGTCGCTCTCACCACAATTTGACTGAAAGAGACGCAGTCAGTCTCAAGCTAGCCCGACTCGTGAAATTTCCAATCTATAGTGTCATTTATATCCTGAGCTCACCTTCATTCTGGTCGGTCCCTGCTCCCTCTTTCCTGGCAAAATATTCTCTGCTATTATTTGTTCCAATCAGCTGTGATGGGAACACCTGATGTTCTCTGGTATTTTCTCGACCACATGGCCAACGGTTCCTTTCATGGTAAGTATCACATGGTCTGTCCTGAAACAGGCATGCTTTCCAGCTCTTGAAATGACACTAGTTACCCACACTCATGCGAATAGTAAATTAGTGCCCACTATAAAGGGATTGTGACTTATCAGTACAGACCCTTTTCCCCCACCTTCAGGCGTATTGGGCATATAGGGCTACACCAATATCTCATCAACTGTGTGTGAAAGACGGGTGTTCGGAAAAGCCGAATGTAAGACGGGCCTGCGTGCCCAATTTGTGCTCCTTTGAAAATATAGGTGGTTCGTTCGTTCTTATAGACTAATCGGCACACGGTAGGCGATGTGGTCATGCCGGTTGCCTTTACTTTCTAGGGCTTTACCTGGTACCCTTTTAAGGCTGGGTCAACCAGGGAGCCGCAGTCATTAAACACATTTCTAGACTTAGCACTACTGAACTTGTTTTAAATCTCAAGCTTTAGCGTTAGATTTTTACGACGATGGTTTAGAAAAAAGACATTTATCTTGCTGCCAGACTGTAGCACGAGAGTTGCACCGTGAAAGAGAGTAAGTAATAACGGGTAATATTTCTTAAAATAGCAGTGTACTCACGGGAAACTGATGCTTGACAAGTTAAATGGTTTCTTACCCTGTGGGTTCCGGGCCTCATTGTGTGAAAAACAAGAATAGACCCACTGCCTCTCCAACAAGTATGTCGTAGTAGTCGACTATTTGGGAACTTCCTTCAAAGTCGGAGTGCAGTATTTTACAAAACTGTCAATATGAGCTTCATCATAAGAATAGTATTGTTCAGAATTGTGTTGTAATACTATATATACCCAAGTTACTTAAAAATAATACATGTCTTTGTCCTGCATTGTTGCACAGCTGCACAATTTTGTCACCACTAAAGACTCCGTTTCTTCAGTTTCTTCATTTTCTTCAAGAGGTTCAGGCAAGAGTTTATTCCACCCATTCTTTAGGTTACCCACTGTGTGGTCAGGCCAGTTAATGGCAACACTGAAATTTGAGTCATTTGTGGTGCATCGCCTTTCTTATAGACAATGGATAATAATATAAAATGACGATTAAAAGAGTGACGGTCAATGGTATTTTTACTGTATTTCGTTATAGACCATTGTGTCTAGAATTTAATGAATTAAAAATAATTTTAAGAATAATCTTTGAGCTTTGAGGTTTTGAACAACGGATCAACATCACGGCACACGGGTGTAACCCATAAGTGCTCCGTTCTTCTTCTAACTTAAATCTGAGTCAAAAGCACAGTACACAGGCTCTGTACCACCGGCGGGGATCCTGAAATACTTTGAGTAGATTTCTAACTCCAAATTCAGCCCAGGCTACTCTTTTCGAATTCCAATTGCCAAGGGATTTGTTACGTGTGCAACAATGCACAAGGGCGTCCGATACCACTACCCAGAGACAAGGTGGAATTACTAGAAGTCCAAGTCCACGTGAAAAAATCCCAGTCCTTACCGGGGATTGAAACTGGAACCTCTAGCACTCAGGCGGACACGACGTCTCGAAATCAAGCAGCCCCCTTAAAATGTGGCCTACGAAGCCAAATTGTTTAGATACAGGAAACCCGCAAATGGAGGAAAAGATTAGGTACTCAGACATGCAGACACCTGTAAGTACACTCACGTGCAGCATTATGGAATGGATTATAAGACAAGTAACACTGGCAAGACATGATTAAGCAGCTTTGTGAGCGGCCCAAGGGCGGGCAAGCTAACCTGGCAAAGCTGAGGGGAAACGGATGTGAATATTAAACGTGATGTGTATAACAAACATGACTGAGATGTGTCGTAAAGAATTTTATCAGGCGAATTCACGTCGTCATTGTTAGTATTCGGCCGAATACGAATACGAATAGTGTATCTTCATCATCAGGTGCCTTGCCGACTGGCGTGGGCGATCATGCTTCGCCACAATCTGCGATCTCCTGCAGCATGTATTAGTTCGTGTGCTGACACACCCCCCTGCTATGCAACAAGACTGTCAACAATCTTCTCTCGTTGTCTTCCTCTATCCCTCCTTTAACAGATCTTTCCAGTGGTCACCTTATGTTCCATTTTCCCTCTTCTCATAACATGGCCGAAAAATTATGACTGTCTCCTTCTGATGTCTGTGATTAGTTGTCTTCGGGCCCCCGCCTCTTTCAAAACCTCTTGGTTGCTTTTTTGTGGTGTGGGGCT
This sequence comes from Candidula unifasciata, assembly GCA_905116865.2. NCBI lineage: Eukaryota > Metazoa > Mollusca > Gastropoda > Stylommatophora > Geomitridae > Candidula > Candidula unifasciata. The sequence goes on along the minus strand of CAJHNH020001805.1, from coordinate 19,511 downwards.
TTCCAGGGTATTTCAACCATTGTTCTGTAAAACCACATCTCTGAGGCCTCAAGAAATTGTCCAGGACTCACAACTCATTGTCTTTAAAGATACGTGCTTACTTGACAAGGTAACAGTTTCAATTGTACAGACCACATTTTCCCCTTTAAAATTTCAGCCAAAATGCAATCACAACCTTACTTAACCGCTGCACCTTCACGAATACAAATGGAGGATAGGTCGCACAACGAGATAAATACAAAGACAATTTTTAGCAAGCTGCGCTTTGCATTTTATGCAGAATGATACAATTTGAGTGTGAAACAAGGGGAAAAAAATCTTTTCGACCGTGGCGAGGAAAGAAAAATTTAAATTTTAACTTTTAAGTATCTTCATGCCTTCTTAAATAATGTCACAATTTATAGCCAACTTTTCTTGATTTTCGCCGCGACACTCCTGGCATACACAGCCAGTTTGAGAACCTCTGCTGTAATGCCTCGGTCGAGTCAGCAGGCGAAGACCTTGCCAGCTGATGTACCACGTAACCTGTCGCAGTTTTCCCGCTACGACAGACTTAGGCAACAACAACTGTTGTGTTAATGAGAGAGTTATTTCAGTCCACCACAGTGTATGCAGAAACGGGTGTAAGGTAACCACTATTCATATTCGACCCGACCGCAAGTAAGTATTCAGCCGAATACCGAATAGTTATTAAGTCCACTATTCGGCCCCGAAGCGAGTACGAAGCGAATATTCGGTACAGCCCTAATAGTAATAAATACTATGAATGGTAAATCTCTGACAAGTCTCACTGTGGCATTCGAAAATTGATAGCAAGCATCAGTAGGCGAACATTGCAGGAAATCACCTGGATATACTGTTCGGGAAATGCAGGCGTTCGAGGGAATGAAATAGCGGATTTTCTAGTTACAAAACAATATCGACGAAAACACTCGTACTGGACAAGGAAGATATTCTGAAAACCCTGTATGAACGAATTGTGAAATGGGACATATGTGTATAGTTTTCACTTCTCTGTCATCTGACATTCTCTTAATATGCCCCAAACATTTCAGTATTTTAGCTCTCACGATGCCATTTATCCATGGTGATTTAAACAGATTATGAATTTCGTCGTAGCTTCTCACTCTCCATTACCCGCTGTTTGCATCTTTGATAGGTCCAAAGATTCGTCGTAAAACTCTGGTTTCGAAAAAAAAAAAAAAAAAAAAAAACCTTATTGTACTGTCTGTCGCAATTCAACATCGCACCATCCAAACAACAGGTCATAAAATCTTAAAGGACACCATAAACACCAACATTCAATTCAACGAAAGAGAATGCAAGGGAAAATGTCCACAAGTGAAGTAGCAACATTTCCCAGGAGATTCAAAAGATTACAAGTGGAGCGAAGAAAGCTTCGCATAAAGGATTTGCAAGGATATTCTGCGATCATTACAACAGACATGCAATAATTAGAGCTGTGTTATTGGACACATATAATCCTCACGGCAATCACATTTAAATGAATTTTTTTTTACAAGGCACACACACCGATATGTGTCAGATAAATGTCCTAATATAATATCATAAACATGATGCCAATGGATGAACGTGTCTGTAAAACCATAGTGAAAAATAATATAGTGAAACAATAAATGTCTCAACTTTCCACAAGCCAGTGATAGGAGGAAATAGAAACAGGCACACATGTGACTCAACTTTCCACAAAACAGTCACTGCAGGAAATAGCAGCAGGCACAATTATGACTCAACTTTCCACAAAACAGTCACTGCAGGAAATAGAAATAGACACACATATGACTCAACTTTCCACAAAACAGTGACCGCAGGAAATAGAAACAGACACACATATGATTCAACTTTCCACAAAACAGTCACAGCAGAAAAGAGAAACAGACACACACATGACTCAACTTTCCACAAAACAGTCACAGCAGGAATTAGAAACAAGCACACATAGCTGCACGGACACACTGGCAGTAAGTTACTCTAGGATGAAAAAGAAAAACCAGGATATTATAAGAATGATTTCGTTTTCTAATTGAGAACACCTTTCATCTGAGGCATATCTCGCCCGTGTGAAATACGTGATGACCGCAGTGATTTCCTTCCATAGAATAATAGTGTGTACACCGTGGGAATATAACAAGTGTGATGATGTCTTAATGATCCCAACTGAAGAAAAGAATTGTCACTCGAAGAAGGAATACACAAGAAATTAGCAATACTACCCGAGGCACAAATAGGGGAAGGGTAGGGGGTGGGCGGAAAAAGGGGGGGGGGGGGGGGGAAAACAAAAAGTAGGGAAAGGGGTGAACAAAGACGGGGGGTTGGAAAAGAGGGGGGGGGGGGGGGCAGTTATCTTAAGACTTGTGTAAGTGTGCACTGAATGACACATAAATATAACAACATGTCTGTCTGACTACACTTAGCGAAAGAGATTGGATAATGCATATAAGCCAGTATAAGCCAACCTACGTTCAGTTCACAAAGAATGTCAGTATTTTCCTTTTCCTATGTTTTTTCCTATGTTTACGATACTCTTATTAGTTTCCTTGTAATTATTTTGTTCAAAAAGCCAGACAGTTTCTTTTTGTAATTTGTTTGTTTGTTTGTTTTAGTCACTGCGACATTGTTGAGACTCACATTCAAATGTGGCCTCAGGAAAGATACAACCTTATACAATGATGTCGACATATCATCCATAGCATCTACTGGTTAAAACACCAGGTTAATGAAAGACTCAAATTCAGGGAATCCCCTGGAAGGAGTGACAAATGTTTTAGAAGAAAAGGAATTAGGATGCGTTGAAAATAGAGAAAAACGTGAGCAGATTAACAGCTTTCAAGTGGAAATTTCCGGTGATCGCACACAGGGATGCAGAAGATTGAAAGGAAAGTGTGAAATATTTTTATGTGTTAGCATTTTAGTTCGTCTCTTTACAAACATCGTCCCTCCCCCCGCCCAATACCCAGTGCTTTATTTTCGTGTTAGCGAGGCTTCCATCTGTTAATATTTATGGTTGAATCCATGTCAGGCAAATATTGTTTCTTCTTTGTCTGCTGCTGCTGCCCTCAGATAGACCACGAACACTCTGCAAATAACAGGCGTATTTGGGAATGAACTGATAGGTCTGCTGCACTTGTCCCACTTGAGATTGTACTGGGAATGTACAATGCAGAGATGATCTATCGCCTGTGGAACAAGGTAACACTTACAATTGTAAATACTGAAAACCCACACCTGGAGAGGATGAAGCAAGAAGGAGTGTCTGTAAATTTGGGAAGCTACACAAGACCCTGGTGGTGTTGGCAGGGGGGGGGGGGGCGGTGGTGGGTGTGGCAAAAGACCAAATAACCAGATGACAGCGGGTAGCATTAGAATGGAGATTCTTCGCCGGCTGTTGATATCAGAGATGGAGTTAATATGGACCTGCCTTGAATGCTGTCGAATCTTTACACAGATAAAAGCGATGGATTCGCAGTAACTAACTATAATTAGCAAGGTTTTCTAACAGCACTTGAATACTGACATAACTCGCTGTCTTGAACTGCACTGAACTGAGACACCGCATTCAGATTTCAAAATGTCCCCGTTTCTCAGGTGCAGGGACTGTCAAAACTAATAGCTTCGTGTAAGTTTGTTAAGTATTTACGCTTCATTATGGGATAAAAGGTGAAACAGATAGACGCGAGCATATCCTAAGGGAAGCTACTTAAATTTAGCAAACTTGTGTCTTAGACCCCTTGAGCACACCACCCAACACGCACACACAAAATAGAAGGGCTTGATGCCACTAAAAAATGTATAACACAAGAAAACGTCACTCTGACCTTGTATAGAAATATACATACATACATAAATTACAGACAGACAGACAGACAGACAGACAGACAGACAGACAGACAGACAGACAGACAGACAGACAGACAGACAGACAGACAGACAGACAGACAGACAGACAGACAGACAGGCAGGCAGGCAGGCAGACAGGCAGGCAGGCAGGCATACATACATACATACATACATACATACATACATACATACATACATACATACATACATACATACATACATACATACATACATACATACATACATACATACATACATACATACACATATATACACGCGCATACATACAATTACCCAGATAAACATGGCTTAGGTCTTGAGCTACCTACACAGAAAATGTGTAAGGTGGTTAAACATACTCTCCCCCCCCCTCCCCCACCCCCACCCAACATCTCACCCACTCCCCTGCTCCCACTGTTTTCGTTTTCGCGCCTCTGGTAACGAGATGTTTTTTCACCCAAAGAAAATGGAGACGTAATAAACTAGAAGAATTTCGTGTAACGGAAAACGAGCTTCTCTGAGATATAAATAAAAGCACCTCATGTGGGATCTATGACTCCAAGCGTTGTGGTGGTGAGTGGGCCTGAATAGATTCACAGCAACTTAAAAAGCATGCTCTAATACGTGGCTATTTAATTATTTACTGTAATCAAATGTTTTAGCCAGATTGTTGCAGATATCATCACCTAGCTGTAAACCACAACGCAACGTGCTAAGCTCCATATTAAGAGTGAAATCAGAAGACGAACCGCTAAAAGTCAGCAGTCTAAATATTGTTTGTAAATTCACCACTAAGAAAAAATAATGTCAGTTTCGAGAAGTTGGTTAACGGAATGCATTTAAAAAAAAAAAAAAAACAGCACATAAACAATGAAGGACAAACGTAACGGTTAACATCCAATACTTGCGCAATATCTGAAGATAATCTGCAAGATTCTACGTAGCCACTAGGTCTAGACACTGTGCAATATTCAGACCCTAAAGACATAAACAGCATCTTTTCGGGCGTTTCAGGAAGTGATGAAACGATGCACCAAAATACTGAAGCCACAAACACTCAGGAGCTGAAATATTTTGGTCACATTAAGCGCCACGACGGATTGGAAAAAAATAATAGCAGAAGGCATCGTACCAGGAAGGAGGGGCAGGGGCCGACCGACACGAAGATGGGCACCGGATATAAGTGACTCCTTAAGTATGGAAGTATGTGAGGCGGGAGAGCTGGCGAGAGACCGAGTTTCTTTCAGGTAGACCGTGATGAGAGCGACGTTCTGCAAAAAACCTGCTACATAATGATGATGACATAAATTACAAAAATACAAAAAAAATGTATAAAAATAGTCGGCGTCTGTGGCTTAGGCGTTGCTAACGCGCTTCGAAATGCCGAGGTACCGGGTTCGATACTAGCTGCAGACGGCTTGTCGTGAGTTGGTTTCGACAACGGTACCGAGAGCTGACCGTTTAGAAAGCAGTGGCAAACTTAAGTTAGTTGCGTCTCCTTTACAAGACATACAGAGCCAACCCAAGCATTTTTGTTTGGACTGTTGTGGTTTTTTTAGGCAAATTTACGTCAAGTAGTTTGCCATTGCTTCTGGACGGTCGGCTTTTCGATACCACTGTCAAAACCAACGCAAGGCGCAAGGCCCTCAGCTGGGATCTGTCTTGAGGTGAGCAACCAACCCTACACGATGGACGAGTCGTGACTCTGACTTCCCTAGCGGGCAGTCGAATTTCAAACTTAAACCCGTCCAGAAGGGTATATAGTCGCTTTTATTGATATATACCTTTATCTGGTAATATATTCATTTCTAGACCCTCTAGTTGCTTTGATAAATCTTCATTTTCAAACTTGCAACTGTAGGTTGAAGATTTCTGGTATTTAATTCAGAAATTTTTGTAAGCCGGTTTACTCCTTAGGCATGAATACAGGGGACTTCTTTCCAAGTGACGCTAAACGTAGTTTGAAGTGGGGATTTTCTGCCTGACTGTCTAGAAGAACAGATGTTATCAAATGTGCCTCGTACATCTATGCTTTGAGGAGGTGGTCTTTGGTGTCTAGGACATTTCCTAAGCTTGGGATGATATCTCCTTGGAGGCCAGGCAGTGAATCAGCAGTCCACAAAACCACCTACAAGGAAGTCACCTATGTCTAAGACAGTGGTGGGCAGCAGATTGTAAAACTAACTGTGGTCATCAAGTAATGAAATCCTCCAGTTGCTCTACAGACCACATTATGGGTGTTGTACCTCAATCATAATTTATCCGGCAGTTTTGTTTGTGCCTCAAGTGTTTGACTTGGTACCTGACATCCTCTTCAGGAGCTTGGGTGTGTCTCCAGTGTTCGAGTGTCTAGTGTGGGACTGTCGAACGTAACAACAGAGTGACTGAACATCCAGCCAGTTCAAGAAACCAGGGATTCAGATAAGTGTGGGCAATCATGGGTTGTTTGCCAGGCTTCACTATTAAATGTCCACACTCATCATAAGGATGATCTAGGCAGACTCTGGAACATTCATACACGTTCAGTCAGATCGAGTTTGAAGTTTTGGTCCTTTATATCACTCTGGGTTCTTGAAGTTCTTTGCTGATTCTTATATAATGTATGTGTTATACTTATTACAGTATTTCTAAAGTTTCACTATTGACTGGAGTGTCTATGGCATGGAGTGGTGTCAGCACAAGAACTGATTTACGCATCTGTAAATTATGATTGTTGGCATGTTCGCCCACGCCTGTCGGCTAGCCACTTGATGGTGCTTATGCTCTTTCACCGTGTGAGCAAAAATCAATACAAGAGAAGTGAAAGTACAAGAATATGAAAACAAAAAATTGTTTCCCGACCACACCACAAACCAGGCTAAAGAAAATATAAAGCCAGATAACGCTGCTGTGTTGCGTAATTTATTGAGTCGAAACCTTTCTTTAGATTAGAGCTCAGAGTCATTAATTTCAGCGGGCTACGTTCCGTTCGTTGCTGCCGTGGTGAGGATATGAATGAATGGACCGGTTCTGGGGCGCAATAAAATATATTCATTGATCCAGCCTGACTCCTATTTATAAATTGTGTCTCTCCGGACTTTTATGCGTCTCTCTATAGCAGGAATTCGTAACTACGAGCGTATTTTAACATTGCAGGGAATCACATGGATATATGGTGCGGAAATCGCAGGACTACGAGAGAATGAAAGAGCAGATTTTCTGGCTACAAAAGCGATTACCACGGGAACACTAGTTACTGTACAAGGGATATATTCTAAAGACCATTTAGGAACTAATGTTGACATAAGATACGAGATACGATGAAATAACATGTGTAAGAATGCGTGAACAGGGAATTAGGAATGCATCTGGCAAGGAGGAAATGCGAGTACGAGGGAAAAAAACAACGTGGGTATAATCAGTGCGCTCCGGGAACAGCTAGTATCTATACCTTAAGACATTTGCTGCGGGAGAACGGAGCACCTGTGGGTATACCCGGTGTGCTATAATATTGATTATTAAATAAATATTCAGTGATCAGTCAGCAATGACTCATGGAGCCTTTCTTAGTACCATTTCTGTCTTACAAATTAAGGGTGTTTATGTCTGGAGGTGGATGAAGTGGGGGTAGACAGTAAATGCGTAAAATAAAGTAAAGAATCATTTTTCTACAACCTTAGGTGTACTTGGGTATATTTTGCTAGACCCCACATTTACAGACAAGTAAGCACTCGTTAGCTAATGTGGTCAATACCACGCCGACCGCTTTTACTTCCCAACTCTGATTTTAGGCTGTGTCAAACTAGGAAAAACATTTAATTTGTATGCGTGGTTTCCAGAACCTTCATAGTGACACCACCCCTCCCCCATATCATTAATAATATGCTATCATTTAGATTATCAGTTGCTCTTCAAAGACTAAAACAACTGAATAAATTATGGAGTGGGACAGGCAAAACTATAAAAATTAGATTTCTAAGAGCATGCATCTTTCCCATTGCAACATACGCCGGTGAGACCTGGACACTTACTAAACAAGCTTAACAGCACATAAATGCCTTTGAATACGCATTTTATAGACGGGTTCTAAGAATATCACGGGTAAAGAAAAGAACAAATGCATTTATACTTCAAGAACTGAATATTGAAGAAGTTTGGTTATTAAAGACGATAGACACGGAAAATTGACATATTTTTGTCACTTGAAACGACAAGCACGTTTAGAGAGATCAATAATGAAGGGGTATATGCCAGAGAAGAGAGGAAGAGCAAGGCCAAAGAGAAGATGTGTGCAAGATGTGGCGGATGATCTGCAGATGAGTGCATCGGACGCGGGAAATCTTGCTTGTGATCGAGAAGTTTTCACGATGGTTGTTTTTGGAGTACGGTTTTGCAAAGGGACATGCTACGGACTGACTGACAGCATTTATATGTATTTGTATGCTATGCAGAGCGCTTTTAACTCTTCTGCCTTTTTATTTCTAATTCTTTCTGCTTTCTTCACCACATCTGAGGCCATAAGGCCTCAACTATATCGTCTATGCACGCAAGCGTTGGATAGACGGAATAGCCGTGGCTGTTAATACCCGCTTCAATGCAGCACATATCAAGGCGCTCATCCGATGCGTCTTCAAAACCTGAGTCTGAAAGGCAGAACACGACCAGAGAAGAAGAAGACCCTTAACCTCTTCTGGACTGTGATTCCACTGACCCAGGTTTAGTACCCACAGATCGAGCCCATGAATCCCTAGAAAAGTAGGATTGATGTAGCTGCTATAATTGGGCTTTCTTATTATTAATTACTAAAGCTATGAATCAGCGTCTCCAGAACAGACCCAGTCTTCTTGGCACAACGTCAATTCCAGTAACATCATTGAATCTCAGCACTCCATTTTTAGCGTGACTCTCCTGGCTCTTGCCTTCCTATATCTAAGTATCATCCTCTTAATATTTCCTCGTCGTTTCCTATTCATCCCTTCTTCGTTAACCGATAAAGATGGTATCAAGCGCAAAGCACGCATACCGGAACTCCGCTGACAATTGGAAATCCACACGAAATTTTCTGTCATTTCAGGATACAGTGACCATAGTATTGTTTGCTTGTTAGGGAAGACTTAGTGGATTCCTGTATATGCTTAGCGTAGCTCTTCCGATTACCATATGTCCAGGCTTGCGAATATATTTCCCAAACCCATTCAACCAGTCAGAATGGAGGTCCATCTCGAAACAACTGGGTTAAATGTAATGCTTATTAAATGACATAACCCGTACAGTCTGATTAAGAGATGAAGGCCTTTATTTGATGTTACTGTTTATAATCATAATATGCTAGTAGCATATTGCTTGGCGTGTCTTTCATTAAATTGATTTACCTGTACTGTTGAGCCATTAATTAAAATTAGCTAAAGATTAGCTGGAAGTTAGAAGAAGAAAGGGTGTTTAAGGGCGAGATTATCGTCTTCAATGCACTATGGCTGTCTCATTGAAGCGCCTGTTTACCTGCCGAAATAGTCTTGTAGAGCAGCAACCAAAACATTAAACTTACTAACTGCAGAGCTTGCAGAAACTTCTACACTAACAGACAGGAACTCTGCAACTAAGAGGTTTATGCACCTTGTGGTCATAGTCACATTCCACAAAGAAATAGAAATAAAAATTAAAATTGGCAAAGACCATTGAAAATAACCGAAGCTTACACACACACACAAAAAGGTTTTAACGATGCATAAATTTTACCCCCCCCCCCCCCCCGACCCCACGTTTACCCCTGCAGTCCAAGACCTTACAATTTTATTCCTGAAAAATTTTAGTGAACCAGAGAGCACCTTCTTCCCATCCCTTTCCCATTCCTACGCTATGGAGACAATTGCCAAGAGATCTTAGTGGCACATGTAACTAGATATTGAAATATCTCAGTCAATAAATGTCATAGCTTTTAAAAAAAATTATTCCATTTTTTCGTTACTAAGTACATGAATTAATATATTTTATTACCCTCTTAAAAAAGACTCTCTGTGGCTAAGTCGATGCGAACGCTTCGTTATGCCGGGGTTGCCGGGTTCTATCCTAGCTGCGGCCATGCGCCTTGCATTGGTTTCGATAGTGGTATCAAGAAAAGCCGACCGTCCAGGAGGAATGGCAAACAACTGGACGTAAATTTGCCTAAAAAAACCACACAACAGCCAGGGGCTGTTCGGGTTGGTTCTGCAACCTCCTGTTAAAAGATACGCAACTAACCTTTAACCTTAAACATGACTAGGCCCTGTGAGGTCGTGTCTAAGAAAATGTGTAAGGTGGATTAAAAAAAAACGAGGATCCCCTTCAGTCCTCATCTACCCCAATCCAATGTATGCCCGTCTCCCTGCACAGTGACGTCATTAGAAATAAAACTGTTGACGAACATTGCTGCAGTAGCTTAGCCAGACTTATTGGGCAGAAACTACTATAGGCTGTTTCACACACTTGTGGACTGACAATTCGACCACATAGTGGGAAAATACAACAGAAGGATATTCTGTGTGATTATAGTTCTATCGCCTCACTGAAGTGACAACTGATGCGTGAAAACGCCTATATAAACGAAATGGGGTAATTACGGATCAATTTAAGGTTCTATTGGCCTCTCAAACCAGATCAAATGATCTGGGCCTCCTGATCAAATGCTGCAAACCATTCAACATGACAGGCTCTACATCTGGAATTCTATAATAGAACAGAGGGCACAGCAGAAAAGGATGGACAACAAAGCACGCTCTACAGTGACACATAATGACAGCAGACAGGTCTCTGATTGACCGCTGGACTAACAACTGTGCAGCTCATCTGTTTTGGGGATGGGTAATCGACACTTTCTTCTCATGCGCCTGCACCTAAGCCTGCTCCTCCTCTGCTTCTTCTTCTTCTTTTACTTTTTCTTTTCTTCTTCTTCTTCTTCTTCTTCTTCTTCTTCTTCTTCTTCTTCTTCTTCTTCTTCTTCTTCTTCTTCTTCTTCTTCGTCTTCTTTCTTTCTTCTTCTTCTTCTTCTTCTTCTTCTTCTTTCTTCTTTTTTCTTCTTCTTCTTTTTTTTTCTTTTTTTTTTCTTCTTTCTTCTTCTTCTTCTTCTTCTTTTTTCTTCTTCGTCTTCGTCTTCTTCTTCTTCTTCTTCTTCTTCTTCTTCTTCTTCTTCTTCTTCTTTTCTTCTTTTCTCTTCTTCTTCTTCTTCTTCTTCTTTTCTTCTTCTTCTTCCTCTGCTTCTGCTTCTGCTTCTTCTTCTGTTTCTTTTCTTCTTCTTCTTTTTTCTTCTTCTTCTTCTTCTTCTTCTTCTTCTTCTTCTTCTTCTTCTTCTTCTTCTTCTTCTTCTTCTTCTTCTTCTTCTTCTTCTTCTTCTTCTTCTTCTTCTTTCTTCTTCTTCTTCTTATTCTTCTTCTTCTTCTTTCTTCTTCTTCTTCTTCTTCTTCTTCTTCTTCTTCTTCTTCTTCTTCTCTTCTTCTTCTTCTTCTTCTTTTTCTTCTTCATCTTCTTCTTCTTCTTCTTCTGCTTTTGCTTCTTCTCCTCCCTGCTTCCTTCTTCTTCTTCCTTCTTCCTTATTTCTTTCTTCCTCTTCTTCTTCTTCTTCTTCTTCTTTTCTTCTCTTCTTCTTCTTCTTCTTCTTCTTTTCTTCTTCTTCTTCTTCTTCTTCTCTTCTTCTTCTTCTTCTTCTTCTTCTTCTTCTTCAATATGTATGCAAACTCCGGTGGATAGTTTTGGTTGTTCCTCTACTAATGGACTTTGGTCTTGGTCCAGATCTTAAGTTTTGGGTGCATATTTTGATTTACAGATCTGGTTCATTTGTATGCAGACTGTTGGTTAGTCTCCTCTAAGGTAGATTCACTCAGAGCGCCAAGGAAATTCCCCTAATTAGTTGCCGCTTACGACAAGGCTATCAGGGAGCAGTGGTCCTATTCATTTTCTCGATTAAAACAGGGCACCGCAACCTATATGGAGAGATAATTATTTCTTTTCTAACAGTTTCTGCATTACATCGACAGTAGTCACGTTTGTCAACATCGTTCATTTTTCATGTATTCTGATTGCGCTGAGAAGCAGGTCCTTAACCCTACCCCGAAGATATCCCACAGGATAGCGGAGAAAAGGAGGCACTTTTACCTCTCTTTTTGGCAACTTACTTCCCAGGCTGCCCCTTGTCTTTTAGTAAGAAAACTTGAAGGACAAGGGACGTGACATTTATCACGTAGAACGTCGGCAAGACAGACATATAATGAAATTACGAATTGTTCTTCGGAATGGGAACTTTAAACTGACTGCTGAAGACGGGTAGCCGGCACTTATGGAATCACTCAAAACGTCCGCAAGACGGACATATAATCACATTACTAATTATTCCTTCGGCACTGGAACTTCGCTCATGCCGCTGAAGACGGGTAGCGGGAGGTTATGTGCTGTGATGTCGGTTTTTTTTTTACTGTACTCAGTTCAACACTATCAAAGTAGAAGACCCCTTTGAAATGAAACTGATATACCGGGCTATTGTGCTACACAGTTATTACTTTAGATCACCTGGCAAAATATGGGCGATGTCGTCAGTATCATTCCCTCCGCATATACTTTTCAATACGTTCCTGGTATAAACTTCAGGCTGGGTCACCCTAACAGCTTCAGATCAATATTAGAAATTCATAGATTTGAACCCACTACCTTCTGGTCGTCATGTAAGATCTAACCACTATGCCAGCCAAGTGAGTTATTTTGCATACGCGACAGGTTAGGTTTCCTGGTGTGGTCGTCGTAGTCGAGGTTTCAACTTCACTGCAGTCCGGTCACGCCATACTTGATCCTAGTGAAAATCCAATGAAATGTCCCTGACTGTTGAACAAGCAATTTTCCCAGAGTATGCGCACCCAGTAAGAGCATATGGCAGTGGCTAGAGGCGCCAAAGCCAACAGTCGCCACAAGAAATGCCGTTTGTCGTTGATAGAAGTAGTCGGTCGCTAAAAGCTTGCCAACTATTGGATCAACACAACACCAGTAACTTTACTTACGTGTCTTCTAACAAAGACATAGAAGATAAGGAACTGCTGGCAATAGGTGACAGATTTTAGACAAGACACACGGACCAGAAGAGTGGATGCACGTGCAGCCACAGGTCATTAAGATCAAAGTAACCGCACGCTGAATAATTTTTCGATCCCCATAATATGTTGTGATAGAATCTGGAGTAATACAGAGAATTTGAATTGCTGCGTCTAGTTATAAAACTAAACAGCAATTAACAATAAAAATAGATAAACCGCAACATAAAAAGTGTATGAAAATATTAGAAAATATAGATACTATAAGCAAAAATGGAGTTCTCGGCAAAGCAAAATAGAATAATATCTACAATTTTTCAGGTGACCGACTGACTGACCCGACTTTCTACCCCACCAGGACATCACACAAGCGATAAACACCCGATGACACAAAGTGCCACCATGCGGATGAGGATCACCGTGGAGAGGTCCCAGAAACCGCGTTCAGACAATTGGCCATATTGATGGCCTGCCTATATTGCGGCCCCTGGCAAAAGCCAGAGTGGGGCTTCAAATAACAAAAAATTACGTCCTAACAAGGACGTAAGGACGTCCTAACAAGGACGTAAGGGATACATGTATTCAGGTGACCAGACCTTGAAGAGCAGTCACGGGTATGACCTTTATTACATCCATGAATCGAGAATATAAAACGAATAATGAGAAAAAAAAAATAACATACAAAAGAAGTAGCGTCAAAAATAATAAACAATCAGAAGTTAAATATATTAAGCAAAGTTCCTTGGTTTTAAATATGCAGAAGTTTAAATAAATATCTTGGAACAAAATATCGGAAGACTGAATATATCAGATTTAACATCTGATGCAGTAACTCAAACCAACTATTAGGACAACTAGCATCATTTCTGTAACACATGACACTGCTGATCAACACACATACACACACCCACATACACACCCCCACATACACCCCCCACACACACACACAAACATAAAAGCATATACAATGCTCGGAACATAAAACTTACTTTAGTTTCATAAATGGCAGAACGGCGTCCTCTTCGTGCAACAGGTGGGTCCGGTTCGTTATTCTCACTTTCAGCGTCGCTGGTGATAGAACCTGAACTCAGTCTCCTTGGTTGCTGTGAGAAGAAAAATATTAACAACATTTAACTTATTTAGTCGTAGTAAATATCATGTGATGTGTTTTTGGCTATCTCCGCTTTACGTCTTCTAGTCGTAAATATCATGTGATGTGTTTTTGGCTATCTCCGCTTTACGTCTTCTAGTCGTAAATATCATGTGATGTGTTTTTGGCTATCTCCGCTATACGTGTTCTAGTTGTAAATATCATGTGATGTGTGTTTGACTCTGTCCGCTATAAGTGTTCTCCAATACTTCTTTTGGGCATTGTGCTCTCGGACTCATTATACACTGTCGGGTTATTATTCATCCATGTCTTGATATATCCACTTACCCGTATCGTTGTTGACTTTCTGCTTGCCTCTCTTTTGCCTTCCTAACCAGTATGACTTTTACACACAGTGTTGAATGATACTTCTTTTCACCTAGTCGAGATATTTCCTGTGTCCCTTAAGCGATTATTTAAAAAATCTCTCATTTCAGATGAGAAAAAAGCCTCGGTATTTTATTGATTTTGTTTCCACAAATTAGAGACGCAATATTTTTCAGCACATCCAATTCGCCGAGGATTCAGTTCGACTTTCTCATTTCTTCTCAAGTGCCCAGGTTTCTGCGCAATATTATTAGGGATGAGTATACCTAAGATAGTTGTTAGCTTTTTCAATATCCATCAGGGGCACCCCTGGTTTTTTAAACAGCACTCCCCATTCAGAATTATTTGGCCAGGTTTGTTGCAGCTGAAACTTCATGATTAAACAGGAACCCCGTAATCGCTCCCTTTCCCTGGCAGCTAAAAACCTTTACAGACTGACGATCTATGTCCCTTGAGACACCCCCCCCCCCCCCCCAAAAAAAAAAAATGAAACAAAAAATTACAATCTCTACAAAGCCAATAGCATACACACGCATTAAATGCACAAGGCAGTCGTTAGATGTGACAGGACACAGTCAGACATTGCAAATTCAGTTAATCGAAGGTGGAAATAGCAGTTACAACAAATTTGCAAATGCACACGCAATACTGAATAAAAGGCACCATATTTATGTGGCAGAAGACCCTCGCCATATTCTGAATCTACAGTTTACAATAAAGACGAGGATGGGCAGAGTCAAATTGAAGTCAACAGCTCATAGTGTCACACCATGCCCACAACTCAGTAGCCGAGTGACGACAATCTATAAATTTCGTGCCTATTTTGGAGGAGAATTTGAAAATAAAAAAAATAAACATAGTGCCAGAAGCAATCAGCAGCAATAGCAGAATATTAGGAAATAATGACAATAAGAAGAACACAAAGGATTTGAAAGAAAAAGAGGGCGACGAAAGCGAGCAGGAGGAGGGGGAAAAGGAATCTAAGCTGCCAGTTTTAAAAAAAATACAGTCGTCATGTAGTGTATAGGCTACGACTACAAATAAATATCTGTGATTAAAAACAAACTGCTGCGATAAAAAACAAACCGCTAGAATTAAAAACAAAAATCTAGGATTAAAAACATTCAACTTCCCGGTGTGGTTTCCAGGGCCCTATTATAGGGAAAACAAGAAGAGACCCACTACCTACCCAAAAGCGTGTCGTAAGAGTCGACTAGCTTACAGCTTCCTTCGAAGTCGAAGGGCATCTGCCTGAGAGGCAAAGAACCAGCAGTCTGCATACACACGAGTCTTGTAAAACGTATGTACTCGCAAAACTCAGGTTCTGGAACAGGACTGCAGTCCAGAAGTGGATAAACAAGCAAAACTTTCCACCAGGGTTTACAGCTGGTGAACGCAAAGAAGAAGAAATACAACTAAGATTAAAACCAAACAGGTAGGAATAACAACAACACGGATTAAAATAAAACATTAAAAATAGGGTTAAAAACAAATGGCAACACATCAACATCCTATAAAAACTGAGGATTACACAAATCTGTGACATGTTAGAAAATGGCGAGTGGGCTGATGTCAAAGAACTGGTGGTGCTTTATGCGATATTGCGTGTGCAACTGCCGATTTGTAGTACTTACTGCTTCCATCAAGATAAACCGCAATAATACAGCGAACTGCTAGTGTTGGTACTTTGATGACTGTATTGTATTCCTAATAAGTGTGCACGCTACTGGCTTTGCTGACACTAACGTCTATTTTAATTTGTTCAAAATGAGAAATGATAAGTATTCTGTGTGATTTTGGCTTGGCATAGTAAAAAAGCAACTATGGAGTGAGCTGTTTTGGGTGGGAGGGTGGAATTGGAACTGTTATTACAGGATTACCTGATTACCCGCCCATGTGCCAGACGGATATCCCCATTTTTCCCACCTTCCCATCTTATACCGACAATATTAGCAGCAGAACGAGTCCTTTGCAAATAACACGAAATCTCTGAAGGGAAACGTGAACTATGGGACTTAAACATTGGACTGATGACCCATGTCAGACAGATCTACAAGTCTGTAGGTTCAGGATGGTCTGTTTGCGTGTAGGTTCGTCAGCCCTTTACGTGGTCACAAATTCAATAACCTTGAACGGGATTTAGCGTCATTAAAATCATTTTCCGAACAAATACACAAATAAGGCAAGAATCCAGGCAAGAGTATGTGTCTAATTTTATACGAAAACGCCGCTGGAACTATGTCGGCCACGCCCTTTGAATGGATAAATCAAGACTTCCTTACCAAGCCCTCATTTGGACACCACAGGGGAAAAGATCTCGTGGAAGACCAAGGGAAACCCTACGTAGAACTATCATCAGGGAAGGCTCGCTCAAGGGCCACTCAAACATCCAAGACCTGCAACGGATTGCAACGAACCGCCATGCATGGAGAGTAATGACCTCTACCCTATGTGCCGCACTCGACACAAGAGGAAAGACTAACTAACTAACTAACTAAGACAGTCGTTAGTTTGACGTGCTCAATCATAGTACTTTTGTTGTGTATTAAAGTAACTCTTTGCTAGCAAACTCTGCTTATTTTGCCATGCTTTTGACCGACGTTTAACGCACTATCCTCATCACCACCTTCACCACCGCGACCACAACACTACCAGCTTCATCATCATCATCATCATCTTTACTACCACCACGACCGTCAATCTACCGTCATCATCAGCATCATCCTCAACTCCACCACGAACACCACGCCACCATTATCATCAGCATCCTCAGCTCCACCACCAGCACCACCACAACACTACCATAATCATCTTCCTCACCATCAACACCACCATCACATTATCATCATCATCCTCATCATCATCACCACCTACACAACACTGCTATAATCATCATCGTCACCATCAACACCACCATCACATTACCAACATCATCATCCTCATCATCATCACCACCATCACATTACTAACATTATCATCCCCACCATCAACACCACCGTCACATTATCATCATCATCCTCATCATCATCACCACCTACACAACACTGCTATAATCATCCTCATCACCATCATCACCACCTACACAACACTGCTATAATGATCATCGTCACCATCAACACCACCATCACATTACCAACATCATCATTCTCATCATCATCACCACCACGACCAGCATACTAACATCATCATTATATATTAGGCTTCTCTAATAAAACCTCACAACTACTCAGGTTTTATTTCATTACTGATTGATCAACATCCATAACAGAATTACAGTACATATAACATATTGTAACACTGACGTGTGTACTTATCATACGTCTATTACGAAATGATTTTGCTCATTCTCCTAAACATATTTTTGAGAAACAGAAGGTCAAATGCTTTGGTCATCTTGTAAAAATGCAGCCAAAACAGCTACCAACACAGGTGCTTCACATCATAAGATCTTAAATGAAAGCAAGAGGCCGCCCTCGTAGTATATGGACTGATAACACTGAAGAGCTTCTATATCGTCATGGAATGTAAATAGCCATTGCTGCTCATTAAGCAATGGATCGCGAACTCTTCCTCCCCACACCGCTCTACGGCAGAAGTGAAAAGTAATGATGATGATGATAATGAATGAATCAGTCAAGAAATGACATTACTGCACTAGGGACATTCTTATAGCAATTCCGCCTACTTCCTCCGTAGCCAACAAAGGGTCGATATGCTAACACTGCCAGCTGCAACCAGATTAGAAGTCTCCCCCCTCAATATTGTACATCTTTAGGGACCTGTGCTTCCCATTGAACTAGTCTTTAAATGTATGGATTCTCTGTCAGTTCTAATGCACGGTCCATTTAATTCCATACAGCGCTTCTATCACATCTGCTATATCATCGTAAAGTAGCTCACGCCCACGTCAGCGACCAGACCGAAAATCTGTTTTCCGTACTTTTTGGCAAAGTAAAATACTAAACATTTTAAAACTTTAAATGGTTGTCCAAAGGACGTTACGTTGAGAAGTTCGCTCTCCTTCGAAATGCGCCTGACCAAAATCAAAGGGAGCTGAAACCAAGGAGGACAAATCAGAAATGAAAGGACAAGAAGAACACAGTTGGAAACGGAAAGGAAATGAGCGGTCTGACATGGAAGAAAGATGCATTCAGCCCAGAGACGGCATAATTACAAGAACTTTACCACAAAAGTGGCGCAAACAAAACAAGGCCACAAATATAGTCGGAGACTGTTGGCAGCTTTGGATAGCTAGCCGCAGGTTGAATCTGGTTGGGTTTTTGATATTTTCTTTCTTAAACAAAATAGGAACGAATTGAATAGGAACAGTGACAACAGTCAATCTATTATTCTGTTCATTGCACCTTCAAATGTAGTGGACAGATAATAGACATGTCAAAAGCCTCATGTCCAGGCTTCAACTCTTTCAGTACTACGTGCCAGCCGGACAGTTTATTGGCCACTAAGGACATGTTGTAAATATTAGGCTTCTGTTGTCCTAAATGTCGGCACATTAACCAATAGAAAAAGAAAAGAAGATCCCTGCTGTTATTTTAACTCCTTCTTGCCCTTAGTTAATATGATAACACATTCCGACTCAAATGTATTTACATTAAAAATGATGTCTTTTTTCGGAATAGGGCAACGGTAGCGAAGTGGCGTAAGTGCCCTAAGGTCTTGAGTTTGAATCAGCTTTGTTAAAAAACTACAATGGCCCTCAGGTCTACTCAGGCTAGAATTGTATACCAGTGTAATGGGGGATATTTTCGACCCAGTTTAGAATGGTTGGGGGGAAGGCCCAAAGCTGACCGAAAACACCGAGATAGTCCAGATACTTGGATTAAACGAGAATCTGGAGATAGGTGACTAACCACTAGTTATCACGGGGACCACGGTGATGCGACCCAAGGTCGCCACGGGAAAAGTAAAGGACCACCACGTGTTGTCACGTGAAAGGAACCCGTGGTATAAGTCAGACTTGACTCTGGTCAAGTTTAGTTTGTGTCGACCTGTTGGAGCGAGAGGACGAGCGTCTGAATGTGCGAATGTCTACGTGAGTGCCTGAGGAGAAAGGAGACCTGCCGACGAAATGTCAAGCTGAGATCGACCATGCCAGCGTGTGAGATGTCCAAACGTCAGTGTTGAATCCA
>CAJHNH020001804.1:112500-143082 GCA_905116865.2 Candidula unifasciata | reverse complement strand
ATATCAATTTCTATGCTCCAAAGTATACTCAAGTTTTACGGCTTTACAAAAAAAAACATGATTCTGGAACTGGTACAACATCTTATCGAAGTTTGTAAGTTATATAATCAAATAAAACTTATGGACAAACAATAAAGTGCCTCAACAACCTTGTGAATTATGCCAAGGATGATGTGTACTATCTCGCACACTTTGTTTTAAATAACACAGATTGACATACATGATAGAAGCAAACATCAAAGAGGAAGAAGATACTATTTCAAATGTGTCTTTGTAGATGACAAAGTACAAAAAAAAATTATTTTTGCAGAAACAGAAGAAAGTCTCCAGAAAAACTTTCAATCAAGTCAGTGCAAAACGTTACCATAAAATATGAAAAAGGAAAGGGGGGTAGGGGGAATAGACAATACAGGACACAAGTGGTGACAGTTAGGGAACCATAAACTATATCACCAAAGTAGAGGACACATTACCCCCGCCCCCCATCCCCAGGATGAATTTTGAAAAGCTATGGTCAAGTTTCCCATCAGAAGCAAGAATAACTAGGAGAATCGACCAGCACATTTGCAAAAGCAATCCGCAACTTTAACAACCAACACCACTTTTGAAACAGAGAAGGATACCTTTGTCTGCCAAGGAAAATATAATGAGAACCATTTATTCGCCAACTTTGTGCTACTGGTGCCAAATATAGACCCTTATTACAACTGATTAGTGTAAAATCAAACAACAGAGTGAATTTGTTTTAATCATGTGAGTGTGATTAACAGATCCTCCAAATTCTAGTGCTCTCTGCTGATTGTTGTAAGAGAAAGGAAGGGGATTCATGATTGTTTTGAGGGGAACTTTCATGCTTTCGAACTCGTTTGCACAGCTTTGAAGATTGTTTTGGGTTGCGGGAAGGGGACTTTCACGTAGTTAAATCTCTCGTGTCAACAAACTTGTGTGCTTTTAGCGAAGATTTGTAGATGGAGGGTTGAGGGAAAAGGGAAGGGGGGGGGGGGTAGGGTGTTTATGGGTTGAACTCTTGGTGCACTGTGTCTTCAGCAAGCAACACTTCATGTATAGTCTTTAAATTATTTTGCCTAGATTGTAAATGTAGATAAAGGACATTTTCCACGCTCTCGAGCGTTATGGACTATAGGGCTAGACCTACGTTTTAAAGACCAGTCGACACTCAGGGGGAACTTTACTTGGTTCCTGTTTAAGGCTGGGTCGCCCTGGTAGCCAAGGTAATTTGTAAAAAAATCTGGCTCCATCAGGAGCTGAACCCACGATCTTCCAATCCGTAGGCGAGCGTCTAGCCGCTACACAACGGCAGCTTGGATCAAACTAATATTTTCACCAAATACTGCTACTGTTTTGAAACAGATGAAAGCCATCATATCAGTTCACTTGTTATCACCCACCTAATCAATTCCTTCTCTCGTAATTATCTTTGTGGATAGCGTTATGACTCTTTGTCTTTTTATAAATCGCTAGGAGGGTTTTACTGATCTACTTTTGAATACTCTTGCTGATTTAAACAACACAATCTGGTTGGCCATGACCAGTTAGATGGTACAACAATAGATACATAAACACTGCAGAAATCAAATGAGCTTCTTTTTGCAGATGATCATTGTCTAATACACCACCAAGAACAGAATTTTTACAACACCATGACTGACTCCTTACATCAGTCCTGCACAAGTATTGACATGAGAATAAACACCGCGAAAATGAAGTAATGAGGACAGGGCAGGAAACATATCTCAAACGTTCATGTTAACGGTACTAAAAATCAAACAAGTACGAGAATTCAACAATCTAGGAAGCATATTTTCGGAGAATGGCAGTCTCGATAGAGAGATATAAACCCAGTGTACAGAGGCAAATGCCGTGTTACCTACCAGTTTAGCTCCACTGCTTAGACACCCAAATGTCTCCCTTCCAGGAAAAAAACTGCAATGATTAATAGCATCTTTAATCCTACTTTATGCTATCAGTTTTCAAAACATTGACAATGAACAGGGCACTAGAGCAGAAATTAAACCACATGTGAAATGACTGTCCTACGCAAGGTCACTAACACATACAAGAAGAAACGGGTCATGAATACCAGCATTAGGAGAGATAGTTGGAATAATACCATGTCTGGATTAAATTGACAGACAAAGAATGCACTAGTGTAGTTCTGCCATCTAGTGAGAATGCAACCAGACCAGACCGGGGGCGAATACGAACTTTTTAAGCAGTAGAAATAAGACTTTTTACTGGGTGAGGAAGGCGAGAGGAAGACTAAAAAAAGAGATGGATAAATGGTGTAGATGAAATCTGCAAAACGTTGAACAAATTCACCACCCACGCCACCCAAAAAGCACAAGACATATAAAGAAAACCACGACACTGGGCTACAACCTGGTAACAGTGAGACGACAAAACCACGATACTGGGCTACAACCTGGTAACAGTGAGACGACAAAACCACGACACTGTGCTACAACCTGGTAACAGTGAGACGACAAAACCTCGACACTGTGCTACAACCTGGGTAACCAGTGAGACGACAAAACCACGACCACTGGGCTACAACCTGGTAACACCTGAGAGACAAAACCGACGACACTGGGCTACAACCTAGTAATCAGTGAGACGACAAAAACACCACGACACTAGGCTACACCTGGTAACAAACTGAGACGACAAAACCACGACACTGGGCTACAACCTGGTAACAGTGAGACGACAAAAACACGACACTGGGCTACACCTGGGTAACAATGAGACGACAAAACCACGACACTGGGCTACAACCTGGTAACAGTGAGAACGACAAAACCACGACCCTGGGCTACAACTGGTAACCAGTGAGACGACAAAACCACGACCCTGGGGCTACAACCTGGTATCAGTGAGACGACAAACCCACGACACTGGGCTACAACCTGGTAACAGTGAGGACGACAAAACCACGACCCTGGGCTACCAACCTGGTAACAGTGAGACGACAAAAACACGACCCTGGGCTACAACCTGGTATCGAGTGAGACGACAAAACCACGACCCTGGGCTACAACCTGGTATCAGTGAGACGACAAAACAAAAAAAAAAAAACGACCCTGGGCTACAACCTGGTATCAGTGAGACGACAAAACCACGACACTGGGCTACAACCTGGTAACACTGAGACGACAAAACCACGACACTGGGCTACAACCTGGTAACAGTGAGACGACAAAACCACGACACTGGGCTACAACCTGGTAACAATGAGACGACAAAACCACGACACTGGGCTACAACCTGGTAACAGTGAGACGACAAAACCACGACCCTGGGCTACAACCTGGTAACAGTGAGACGACAAAACCACGACCCTGGGCTACAACCTGGTATCAGTAAGACGACAAAACCACGACACTGGGCTACAACCTGGTAACAGTGAGACGACAAAACCACGACACTGGGCTACAACCTGGTAACAGTGAGACGACACAAAACCACGAACCCTGGGGCTACAACCTGGTATCAGTGAGACGACAAAACCACGACCCTGGGCTACAACCTGGTATCAGTGAGACGACAAAACCACGACCCTGGGCTACAACCTGGTATCAGTGAGACGACAAAACCACGACCCTGGGCTACAACCTGGTATCAGTGAGACGACAAAACCACGACACTGGGCTACAACCTGGTAACACTGAGACGACAAAACCACGACACTGGGCTACAACGTGGTAACAGTGAGACGACAAAACCACGACCCTGGGCTACAACCTGGTAACAGTGAGACGACAAAACCACGACACTGGGCTACAACCTGGTAACACTGAGACGACAAAACCACGACACTGGGCTACAACCTGGTAACACTGAGACGACAAAACCACGACACTGGGCTACAACCTGGTAACAATGAGACGACAAAACCACGACACTGGGCTACAACCTGGTAACAATGAGACGACAAAACCACGACACTGGGCCACAACCTGGTAACAGTGAGACGACAAAAACCACGACCCTGGGCTACAAACCTGGTAAACAGTGAGACGACAAAACCACGACACTGGCTACAAACTGGTAACAGTGAGACGACAAAACCACGACACTGGGCTACAACCTGGTAACAATGAGACGACAAAACCACGACACTGGGCTACAACCTGGTAACAATGAGACGACAAAACCACGACACTGGGCTACAACCTGGTAACAATGAGACGACAAAACCACGACACTGGGCTACAACCTGGTAACAGTGAGACGACAAAACCACGACACTGGGCTACAACCTGGTAACAGTGAGACGACAAAACCACGACACTGGGCTACAACCTGGTAACAATGAGACGACAAAACCACGACACTGGGCTACAACCTGGTAACAGTGAGACGACAAAACCACGACACTGGGCTACAACCTGGTAACAGTGAGACGACAAAACCACGACACTGGGCTACAACCTGGTAACAGTGAGACGACAAAACCACGACACTGGGCTACAACCTGGTAACAATGAAGACGACAAAACCCACGACACTGGGCTACAACCTGGTAACAATGAGACGACAAAACCACGACACTGGGCTACAACCTGGTAACAATGAGGACGACAAAACCACGACACTGGGCTAAACCTGGTAACAGTGAGACGACAAAACCACGACACTGGCTACAACCTGGTAACAGTGAGACGACAAAACCACGACACTGGGCTACAACCTGGTAACAATGAGACGACAAAACCACGACACTGGGCTACAACCTGGTAACAGTGAGACGACAACAAAAGAAGAAGATACATAGTAATGTTTCTTCTTCTTTTCGCTTTTTATTGGCTGCTACATGAATGTTTGACCACCCAATATTACAAAATCTCAATCTGGATGGGAAGCCAAGAGGGTAAATTTCCGAAACCCTATTCAACGACTAACAAAGTAAGAATTGGGGCACACCTAACGTTTACGCCACCCTTGTGAAACCTACAGTCTCATGCAGACGAAGAAGTAAGACAGCATTAGAATAGTACATTGGAAGTAGCCGTTGCGGAACGGCTAGACTCTCGCCTGCGGATCTAAAGAAAGAGCCGGACTTTTTGCAAAAATGACCTTGGCTCCCATGTCGACCCAGCCTAGAGTGGGTACCGGGTGCAGTCACAGGAAGTAAAGGCGGCCGGCGTGATGCTGACCACATCACCCATTTTGTGCCGATTGGTCTATAAAATATAGGTCTACCCCTATATGCCCTATACGCCTAAAGGCGTGGAAAAGGGTCCTTTACTTACCTACTTATACATAGTAAATTGCTGACATCTGTATTAACAGGTTACTGTATACCCGAAACAAGTGAACGTGGACAGTTTTCAAATATAAACCGTAAAAAATCCGCCACCAAGCTTCTACTAGGAATTTAAAAAAAAATGAAACAAGAGGGGACAATAAAGACGTGTGGATTTCTTAAAGGGTAGGAAACAAACATATAAATGACAGCTTCAAGGAGAGACAGCGAGTTAGAGAGAGAGAGAAGAGGGAGGGAGGAGGAGGAAAGGATCGAGTGGATGGAGAGTAAGCCGAAGAAAGGTAAACTACATCTACGGGGTGGAGAAAAGACAGAAAGAACAGCTTCAATAGAGGAGGCGACTAAGATGAGAGAGAAAGAGAGAGAGAGAGAGAGAGAGAGAGAGAGAGAGAGAGAGAGAGAGAGAGAGAGAGAGAGAGAGAGAGTTAGTAAAGTTAAAATCAAGAAAATAATGATCTTTTGCCGTTGTATTCTGAGACGACCGAATCAATTTAGCATCCACATTTTTATCCCGGGTTTAGCGTAAGATTTTGACACGTGATCCCTGATCCGTTTCACGGGTATTCATTATCAGTTCCACAGAAATCGAATGTTGATGAAACCAATAATAACCGAGAATACATGCTGGCGATTCATCGCTGGTAACCCAGGAAATGCAGTAGATAATTGCTGCTAATGGTACATACCAACAGAAGATAATGACATATTATGTAAGTTGTTTCTCGACAGATGAGATTTCCTGTTAGGTGTTTCTTGATAGATAATTAGATTTCCTGTAAGGTGTTTCTTGACAGAAAATGTTAGATTTCCTGTAAGGTGTTTCTTGACAGAAAATGTTAGATTTCCTGTAAGGTGTTTCTTGTTAGAAAATGTTAGATTTTATGTAAGGTGTTTCTTGACAGAAAATGTTAGATTTCCTGTAAGGTGTTTCTTGTCAGATAGTGGGGTTTCCTGTGAGGTGTTTCTAGAATTTTGAATAACTAGTTGTGGTGTGCAGGTTCACGCTTAGACGCAAAAGTGTAGAGACAATGTCACAAATATCGAAAAGACAGGGTTGTACATAAATAATAAGTAGAATAGCAAAGTCTATTACCTACTAGGGAAAGATAAGAAAAGAAAAGGAAAATAAGGAATATTATATAGTATTATATTCACTACATTATTTGACTCGTATATTATGTCGAAATTTGAATTAGGAATCGACATCACAGAACTCAGGACACTCACAGAAGTGTTTAGATTCTAAGGGTACCAGTAACAGTCTGACTATACTATACTATACTATACTATACTATACTATACTATACTATACTATACTATACTATACTATACTATACTATAACTATACTATACTATACTATACTATACTATACTATATACTATACTATACTATACTATACTATACTATACTATACTATACTATACTATACTATACTATACTATACTATACTATACTATACTATACTATACTATACTATACTATACTATACTATACTAACTATACTATACTATACTATACTATACTATACTATACTATACTATACTATACTATACTATACTATACATACTATACATACTATACTATACTATACTATACTACACTACACTACACTACACTACACTACACTACACTACACTACACTACACTACACTACACTACACTACACTACACTACACTACACTACACTACACTACACTACACTACACTACACTACGCTACACTACACTACACTACGCTACACTATACTTCACTATACTACACACACCATACCATACCATACCATACCATATCATACCATACCATATCATACCATACCATACCATACCATACCATACCATACCATACCATACCATAACATACCAAACCATAGCATACCATAGTATACCCATACCGTACCTTACTAACTATACTATTCTGTACGATACTATACTCCCCGTGTGGTTTCAGGGGACCCATTGTGGGGGAAAACAGGAATAGACCCACTGCCTTCACAACAAGGATGTCGTAGCAGTTGACTAATTGGGAACTTCGGAGCGCATCTGTCCTGAGCGGCAAAGAACAACCAGCTGCACACACATAAGCCAGTAAAACACATGCACACGCAAAAGTTATACCCTGACTCAAAGCCAATGCCAAAATGGATCAAATTCCAGGATTTAAAGGCGGCGCTTACAGCCAGTGAACAAAGGAAGAAAAAAAAGATACACTACTACAAGATACACTACACTACACTACACTAAATTGCACTACACTACACTGCACTGAAATATTTGAATTTTGCACACGTCCTCTTCCCTCTTCGCAAAAGCTAGTTTTGTGGGAATCACCAGCGTTTTAATAGCAAGTCATCCAGTCAGTCAGTCGTTCAGTCGGCCTTTTAGTTAATCAATCAGTCAGTCAATCAGTCAGTCAGCCTGTCAGTCAATCAGTCGGTCAGCCTGACAGTCAGTCAGTCAGCTGGTTTTTCAGTCAGTCAGTCAGCATGTCAGTCAATCAGTCAGATTGTCAGTCAATCAATCAGTCAGATTGTCAATCAATCAGTCAGCCTGCCAGGATGACGGTCAGTAAGAAACCAGTCAGTCAGCAAGTCAGTCAGTCACCCACTTAGTTAAACAGACAGACAGCCACAGTCAATCAGTCATCCACTTAGTTAAAACAAGCAGGCAGCCACAGTCAACCAGTCTAATAATAAGTCAGTCAACTAGCCCATCAGTCAGTCACTCAGTAAATTAACCAGTCAGTCATTTATCTACTCAGTCAGTTAGCCAATCATCCTTCAGTCAGTCAGAAAGAGTTAACCAGTCAGTCAACCAGCCAGTCAGCCAACTATTTAGTTAGCCAGCTAGCCATGCAGCCAGTCAGCCAGGCAGTTAACCAGCTAGCAAGTTAGTCAGTCAGCCAAACAGTCAGCCAGTCAACCAGTCAGCCAGAGAACTAGCTAGTGAGTCAGTAATTCATTCAGTCGGCCTGCCAGCCATTCAGTTGATTAGTCAGTCTGTTACGTAATTAGTCAGTCATTCAGTCAGTTAATTAATCAGTCGACCAATCGGTATGTCAGTGAATGAGTTATGTGTTTAGTTTATTAATGTCGGATCCGTTTTACTGGACACCCATGAAGCAATTTCACAAGCGCATAGACATAATCTTTTGTAGATCTGTTAGCAGCACATCGGCGACCGTGTCGCCCACTTGCTGGCCAGTAGACGACTTCGCCGCTGGTCAAGACAGTATTTAGGTCTGTCTTTTCTGATCGCATCAACACAGCAGGAGTCCGTTTAAGGACTCCTTCCTTCCTTGTTTTAAGAAAAAAAAAATCGTAAAGTTCAGCCAGTATCCTCGAAGGGGAAGCTTTTGGTTATAATTAATACTAGGTTATTTGCGCCATATAAATTGATTAACATTGCTCGAAACAAAGTAGCCCTAAAAAGGACTCTTGCACTGCTAATGCGATCAAAGTAGACAGGCCCAAATAATGTCCCGAACGACGACGAAGTCGTCTATTGACCAGCCAATAGGCGACCCAGTTGCAGAAAATGATAATTCAGAGTTCTTGGTGGCGTGCAGTGCTAAGCCATGTTATATGGCGCACATAACATAGTCACAATTATAACCTAAAGGTCCCCCTTCGGGAATGCTAGTTGAAGGTAATGAATTTTATAAGCAAAGCCCCCAGCTAACTACTTCCGTCAGCAAGTAGCAATTGAGATCGAATCCTATGTTAGTTTGTAGAATATCGTGTTTGCTTACGGTATAGCGTCAATTCTAGCAAGGGAAATAGCTCACGTTAAAGGAGAAATAACAGTTTATTTTGTCATTCTGTGAAGCAGTGGTTTTGAAACTTTTTTTTTTAGATGGGTCCCCCTTTGAATATTTGACAAGACACCCACACACGCCCCTTCCCTTGCTTTAAAAAATGTGATTAAACAAAGGCGGGAGAGGTGGAGAGGGGCAAGCACTATTAACAAGATATCGGTGAAAAAGATCCACATAAATCAAAGTGTCAACATAAGGTCCTTGGCTGTTTGTTTTATATATAGTCGAAAAAGAATTTTTTGGGGTGTTCGGTGGGGAGGGGGGGGGGAGGGGGGGGGGGGGGGTGTGTTCAAAATTATAATTAAACGGAGAAAATTTAGTAATACAGATTATTATTAGTAGAAATGAACTCAATTTCAAAATTGCTTGACACCCTCCTTGAAACTTCCTTACGACCCAACCCCTATGGGGGCACACTGGTAGAAAGCCCCTGCCGTAAAGGCTTCGGGTAGTTTTGGCTGATAACAAATAATGCAATACTGACCACATTATAGGCGCTGTAACATGGTGGTCCAGGCACCTTGAGGACCCCCCCCCCCCTTCCCCCCCCCCCTTTTTTTTTTCTTTTCAGAAAATTTGTAACTGAATTTCAGAAAAAAAAAAAAAGAAAAAAAAAAAAACTAGCAAGGTATTTATTTTTCAACAAGTTTCCATTGTGTCAGGGCCCTGACGTCACCCTAGGCAACTTTACTTCCCTGGCTATTTTTTGTTATCCATTTTAAGCTAAGTCGATTAGGAAGCCCATATCAGTGGATAAAGTCTCGCTAAATCCCGCATAGCCATGGCTTCTACCAGTTTTATATGGCCAGCAGTGTCAAGGATTTCAGATGGTCAGTCTATATAAGATATCTACCATCTCTTGATCTGGTGGGATCAAATTACCAGGGTCTTTAGTCTCCTGACCCTAGGCGCAAAGGTCACATTATTGTGACCCTAATTTCGGCCAATTTCCCTGCTGGACTCACTTTCAACATTAACTTGATTGATTTTAAAAAAATGTATGAGGCTTCTAATTATCATAGCCATTATGATTTATGACAAGGATTAAAATCTGTTCTCATTTCGCGTTGACAGCCATTTTAGCTGTGTATTTTATGGAAATGTTATTTCTTATTGAGTTTTATTGATTTATGTATTGCTGTATGCTGACTACGACTGTCTTACAGCAAATTTCATTTTGTTTATGTCGTTCGAAATTGACTAGTTTGTGTGTGTGCGTGTGTGGTTCTTTTCTACTTTTTATTTTATTTTTTAAAAATTGTTCTTGTTTAGTTGATAATTTTCACGCTACTACCAAGGTAGTAAAATCTATTTTGTAAAAAAACCTGGCATACGTTGAACTTCACACACACATACACACACACACACACACACACACACACACACACACACACACACACAAATACAGGAACGTGTAAATAACAATAGTCAAATGATAACAGGGGCTGAATGACAAGTAAACATAAAAGTATTTATGAAACATTATGACATCTATAAACAAATGCTTTAAAAGATAACTTGATTACATGGTTAGGAGCCCTTACAATAGTTGTTCTCCTCTCGGTAACCTGGGGAGGCCCCACGGGCTCATTGCGTTCCGGTCCAAATGAGCGTTGCCCTTTCTCCTACTATTACGTGCTTACAAACGTGTTCTTTCTGCAAATTTTAAGAAGGACAGTACGCTGCACAATTGATTGACTAGCACGTGTATCTGGCTGTATCTTGTCGGTTGAGAGGTTAAGTGTTTCAATAGACTACATGATGAGTGAATTTCAGTCGAAAGGCTTGATTTGTGTTTTTTATTATATCCCAGTTTAAGTTATAAAATTTGCATATGACGAATTCTCTCTCACTCTCTCTCTCTCTCTCTCTCTCTCTCTCTCTCTCTCTCTCTCTCTCTCTCTCTCTCTCTCTCTCTCTCTGCTTCTTTCAGCAACTCATTTCATTCCCAGTCTCACCAGACCCTCTTTCCCTCTGTATCTTGTTACCGTTTTTTTCTCCATATTTCACAACAGTCCACAGTATTCTCAGTCATTTATCGGCTATCCCGCCTTAAACACCTTCATAGCCAAAGGATTTCCATGTCCCGTCTAAAGCTTCGAGCTGGTCGATTCCTATCCCTACTTAAAAAAGAAACCCTCAGATTTCCCTACTATTCTTTCTAGGCCAAACGATACTTAATTTAATCATCACGTGCCTTGTCAAATGGCCTAGGTATCCATGTCTCTCTAAAGATGTGTTTTTACAGTTGATTTGGTCAATGTATTTCCCTTAGTCACAAAATTTCCCTTAGTCAATGTATTTCTCTTAGTCACAGAATTTCCCTTAGTCACTCTATTTCCCTTAGTCAATATGTTTCCACTAGAAGCATGATGCTGTCAATGTGCTCGTTATCAGCTATGTTGATATCATATGGACTCAATCCCGTTGACTGTAATCCTAAAGCCGAAAATACAAATAAAAACCATTTTCTTGGTATTGTAAATCCTCATAGGATTATTTCTTTCCGTGTAGGTTGTGTGTCGCCATTTTGAAAAAAAAGTGTGTGTGTGTGGGGAGGGAAGAGGGGGGGGGGAGTGGTAGACCGACTGTCTCACCTTTAACAAACATGTCGTAACAGACGACTAATTAGGGGTTTGCATAAATCGGACATAGATCGAAAGGCGCAGATATTGCAGCCTAGCTGTTAACCACAACGTGTCAACCGCTCTTACCGTATTTTTTGTGTGGAGCGAATGTGGAAGAGGAAGAATATTTTCCTATCAGATTTGTTAAATAACACCATATTGTAGAAATGTTAGCAAACCTAAAAGAGTGGCACTTCAGAGGTCCCGGGTAGTTAGCATCCTTTGGATATTTTCTCTAGGTAATGCCGGTTTGTTAAAAATTGAGCAGGCAGATAGACTGGCTGGCGCTGCACCACGTGGCGGTGAAGTGATGCATGACAAGTTCGATATTGTGAGGGCCCTTTGGAAACGGGTGAACAGTGCGAAGGCGCAGATAAATCATTACGGTCTGAGGAGAATGGCGCTGGAGTTACCAGATGATCTGGTCGACGGTCAACACTCAGGGGAAAGATGAGACGGATATACAATCAGACGGTTACTGGTACCATCGGAATTGGAACTCTTCGCTTGCTGCCGAAGATGGGGACTAAGCACTTATGGGAGTGTCCCGAGTGCTCTGATGTCGATTCCTAATTCAACATTCCTCAACATTCCAAAACTGAAAAATACACCCAAAGTTTCCGAAATAAAACTGTAAAGAAGTGTTTCTAAGAAACTGAAGGATATTGTTTTTAGTGAGATAATGTAAACATGCGCATAAACCGTGTTTACAAGTTTAAACGATAATGCAACGATTAAAACAGAGAAATGGGTATTTAGTATATTTTAATTGTACATTTAACTTATTTCATCACAGATAAATATATATGTGTGTAATGTGAGTAAAAGGCGAAAAGACAAGAAGCAAATATAAATCATATACAAATAGTCTGACAAATAACTAAACTTATGTTTTGAATCAAAACTATGTGTGTGTATGTGTGTTTATATATATATATATATATATATATATATATATATATATATATATATATATATATATATACATATATATATATATGTTCATGCATACATATATATATAAATATTGTTATAATCAGATGGGTTGAAAAGGATATCGTTATTTGAATTACTACTACAATGGATAACTATCCCTATTTTGTGTTTTATTTAGAAATATTTATTTAACATATTTTACGTCTTAACAAAACATTACCTTTTTATGGACAGACTAGAGCAAGTTATTATTCTACGCTTTAGAACAGGACACAATCGACTTCGCAGCCACATGTACAGCATCATCATCATCATCATCATCATCATCATCATCATCATCATCATTGTCATCATCATCATCAGGTGCCTTGCCGACTGGCGTGGGCGACCATGCCTCTCTATAATCTGCGATCTCCTGCAGCATGTATTAGTTCGTGTGCCGACACACCTCCATGCCATTGCAACAAGACTGTCAAGCGTCTTCTCTCGTTGTCTTCCTCTATCTCTCCTTCCACATATCTTTCCAGTGGTCACAGCATGTTCTATTTTCCCTCTTCTCATAAACATGGCCGAAAAATGAAAACTGTCTCCTTTTGATGTCTGTGATAAGTTGTCTTCGGGCTCCCGCCTCTTTCAAAATTACACAAAATTTTAAATCGATGAACCAGCCATGTGCACATGTGGACTGGCACCTGAGACAACATATCATGTCCTCCAAGACTGTCCGAAATACAACATATCAAGGCAAAACTTTTGGCCAAGAGAAACATTGGTGCCAGTCAAACTTTATGGGTCGCTAAGTGAATTACAAAAGACAGTGAAGTTCATACTAGAGACGGCATTGCAGATATAGATAATCTATTTCAAGCGAACGAAAGAAGTAGAAGAAGAGGTCTCAACAGTGGTTGTTCTTTCATGTTTTTTATCTGTATAACAACCAATGTCTAGTCTGAATCCAAAATTAGATCTTTATGTTTAGTTACACTAGAAGATATAACCGAAAACACACGAGTGTGATTTGTGTTAAACAACTTTTAAAACTGATAGCCGGTGCGCGTGTCGTGTGTGCGGGTGTGGATTTGTTTGTGAAAGGATATATGTAGGATTATAGAGTAATTATGTGGATATGTTCAAATGCATCTATCATTATCTACAATCATTTCTTGCACTGAAGATAACTAATGTAGTTATTTGTTATGGTCTAATGTCATTGCAATACCATAGATATACATTTTCAGAACATTAAAGAATCTGCATATAAAATACATGCAAACAAGCAAATGAATTTATACGAAAGGTCTAGTTTCTAGAAGTCAGAAGTAAAAATCTGTACATGGTACTTGAATTGCTGCACACACTGACACGTATCACAGAAACGCATGTCTGGTCATCAAGCAGCAACATTTGTCTGAACTCAGGAGGCTTCAGTAACGTACCTTTTTCCACGTCTGAAGGCGTTTAGGTGGCCAATTAAGGCTGCGTCGACCTTGGAGCCAAGTAAAGGACCCCCTTTCATGCCTTTCAAGCGTATTCGGGATATAGGGCCTATATTTTATTGACCAAATGCACATGACTGGTGATTTGGTCAGCACCACGCCGGCCGCCTTTACTTCCCAGGACTTCACCCGGTACCCACTCAAGATTGGGTCGACCTGGGAGTCAAGGTTATCTGAAATAAAGTCCCGCTTTGTCAGGACCTGAACCCACGTCATTCCGGTCCGCTAGCGAGCCTCTAAACCCTACACCACGGTAGCTCTCAGACAGCTTTGGGTACAAGTAATGTTAGTCTCCCCAGACCCCGCCCGTATATACACACCAGCTCACTTCTGATTGGTAGTTCCTGAACCTGTTACATTGCCACAGGGTTACGGGGGTATTGCCACAAGGTTACGGGGGTGTTCTGCCATTGATATCGCATGTTGTATATTTCAGAACGCCAGCGCTTTTAACACTCCCAAAACATGGAGAAACTGGTTCTAACACAACCCTCCACCCACCCCCCCCCCCCTCAGAGAGTGCTGCAACCTAAATTACGTGAATTCTCTTTTTCGGAATAAAAACGTAAATGCAAGACATCACAGAAACTTAACAACAGAGCAGGATACACCCGTAACCTTGAGGAAAGAAGACTTGCCCAACAAACTTGCAAATATACTATATTTGGGGAGACTAACGTCAAACTAACCAAGCTTTCAGACTTACATGTTTTGTTCATACATTGTAGATAATGGTTGTCTGCTCTACACAAACATAAGCTAACATCATTATCATACTGGCCAAATGACACACGTATCCCATTGTTTCATTTTTTTAGACATTCTATCCCAATGTCTGTTGTTACTTAATCCTCCGGGTTTACTGATCACTTCAACTCACTTATCCATCATGTTACTCTCTCGCTCACCTACAACAGTTCTCCCTCATTAACGTGTGTATACAAAAGGCTGCATCACGTCTGTCTTTTCGATTTGGTATCTCCGTCATCCCCTTTTGGGGTGCAATTTTTTTGTTATTTTGAAGCCCCACCCTGGCTGTTGTCAGGGGCCGCAATGTAACCTAACGGTTGAAACGCGGTTTTCAGGACCTCTCCACGGGTAACTCTCATCCGCATGATGACACTTTGTGTCACACTGTGTTTATCGCTCTGTGTGATGTCCTGGTGAGGTAAAATTAACGTCTTACTTTTTCTTTGGTCCAAGCATTTCACTTGTGTGTGTGTGTGTGTGTGTGTGTGTGTGCGTGTGTGTGAGTGTGTGTGTGAGTGTGAGTGTGTGTGTGTGTGAGTGTGTGTGTGAGTGTGTGTGTGTGTGTGTGTGTGTGAGTGTGTGTGTGAGTGTGTGTGTGTGTGTGAGTGTGTGTGTGTGTGAGTGTGTGTGTGTGTGTGTGTGTGTGTGAGTGTGTGTGTGTGTGAGTGTGTGTGTGTTTTTGTGTCTAAACCTCCCTCTGCAACTCTCTTTTTATTTGCAGTATCTCAAGGATCAATGCATTAAAAAAAAATACTTGTCTCTCATAAAATAAGTCGTATTGTTCTGTTTGGTCACATCTCCAGAGACTCAATAAGTTAATTAAAGGACCCCTTTCGACGCAATCAGGCGTACTGGGTATATGAGGCAAGTTAAAACAAAAAGTTGGTTGCGTATCCTTTACAGGACTTTGCAGAACCAACCACTGCGTTTTTAGGGCTCTTGTGGCTTTCCCAGGCACATTTTTACTTTCAGTATTTGCCATTACGGCTCTGTGGCTAAGTCAATGCGAAGGCTTCGTAATGCCGGGGTGCCGGGTTCGATCCCAGCTGCGGGCCATGTGCCTTATTTTATAGACCAATCGACACTAGGTGGGTGACGTGGTCACATGATCCGGGTCGCCTTTGACTTCCCATGAATTTATCTGATACCCATTTGAGGCTGGGTCGACATGGGAGCGAAGGTGATTTTTGGAAAAAAAAAAAAAAATCCCCTCAAATAGCCTGCATCTTTTTAATTAGAACGACTCTATCCCACTCTTTTAGGATACATAATTGAGATACAACATCTAACAGGTTATAAGCACGCGAATTAATGGAAACAAACACTCATAGATATATAGTCGTAATAAGAACATTAAATTGTGCTTATTTTGCAAGTCAGTAGTTAGCTATCTATGGAAATACATTTAAAACTGTCTTCAATGAAACTGATTCAAGACGCATTCTAGTGCAAGTAGCTTGCAATAACATGCATGATAGGTCTTACAAAATCTCATGTTCATTCAATGTACAGGTTAACAATTATGACATTTTTTCACACATAAAAAATGCTTAAACATTATCTCATTGGTATAATCAAAATTGCGGTTTAGATAGAAACTATTACTAAATACACGAGTGTAAACATAAGAGATTGGTAACGAAGAACTGTCAGACTTAACGCCGAATTAGTTTTGCTCCGCGAAGTATCTGAAATAAAAATGACAGAAACATATTACTCAAAACCAAGTTTTGAATGGTGGGGATGATGAATGATTGAAAATGAGAGTGACGAATGATAAGCATAATGAATGATAGTGATGAATGATAAGCATACTGAATGATAGTGATGAGTGATGGCGATGATGAAGGATTGTGATGAAGAATGAAAGTGATGATGAATGAAAGTGATGACGAATGCAAGTGATGATGAAAGACTGTGATGATGAATGAAAGTGATGATGAATGAAAGTGATGATGAATGCAAGTGATGATGAAAGACTGTGATGATGAATGAAAGTGATGATAAAGGGTTGTAATGATGAATGAAAGTGACGACGAATGCAAGTGATGATGAATGAAAGTGATGATAAAGGGTTGTAATGATGAATGAAAGTGACGACGAATGCAAGTGATGATGAATGAAAGTGATGATGAATGAAAGTGATGATGAATGCAAGTGATGATGAAAGACTGTGATGATGAATGAAAGTGATGATAAAGGGTTGTAATGATGAATGAAAGTGACGACGAATGCAAGTGATGATGAATGAAAGTGATGATGAAAAACTGATAATGAATGAAAGTGATGACGAATGCAAGTGAAGATAAATGAAAGTGATGATGAAAGACTGTGATGATAAATGAAAGTTATGATAAAGGAATGTGATGAAAAATGAAAGTGAAAATGAATTGATGTGATGATTAATCAAAGTGATGATGAATGAAAATGATGATGAATGAAAGTGATGATGAATGAAAGTGATGAAAAATGAAAGTGAGGAGCAATGAAGATGATGATGAACGATTGGGATGATAAAGGAAAGTGATGATAAAGGATTGTGATGAATAAAAAGAAAGTGATGATGAGGAATTGGGATAATGACTGAAAGTGATAATGAAGGACTGTGATGATGAATGAAACTGATGATAAAGGATTGTGATGATGAATAAAAGTGACAATGAATGATTGTGATGATGAATAAAAGTGATGATGAATGAAAGTGATGATGAATGAAAGTGATGATGAATGATTGTGATTATGAATGATTATGGTGATTAATGATTGTGATGATGAATAATTGTGACGATGAATTATTGGTATGATTAATAAAAGTGACGATGAATGATTGTGATGATGAATAAAAGTGACGATGAATGATTGTGAAGATGAATAAAAGTGACGAAGAATGATTGTGATGATGAATAAAAGTGATGATGAATGAAAGTGATGATTAATGATTGTGATGATGAATGATTCGGATGATGAATAAAAGTGATGGTGAATGATTGTGATGATGAAATGATTGTGAGGATGAATGAAAGTGGTGATGAAGGATTGTGATGATGAATAAAAGTGATGATGAAGGATTGTGATGATGAATGAAAGTGGTGATGAAGGATTGTGATGATGAAAGAAAGTGATGATGAATGATTGTGATGATGAATAAAAGTAATGATGAATGAAAGTGATGATGAATGATTGTGATGATGAATAAAAGTGATGAAGAATGATTGTGATGATGAATGGAAGTGATGAGGAATGATTGTGATGATAAATAAAGGTGATGATGAAGTAAAAAAGATATTACTTACATGCCCGTGTTTGTTCCATGTCCCCACAGGAAGCTGAAACAGTCAACGACACACCATATATCTTTTTTGTCAGCATTTACATTTTAGTTGCCAAAAAACTTACTAACTAACCAACTAACTAACCAACTAACCAACTAACCAACTAACTTACTAACTAACCAACTAACCAACTAACTTACTAACTAGCCAACTAACCAACTAACTTACTAACTAACCAACTAACCAACTAACTTACTAACTAACCAACTAACCAACTAACTTACTAACTAGCCAACTAACCAACTAACTTACTAACTAACCAACTAACTTACTAACTAACCAACTAACTTACTAACTAACTAACTAACTTACTAACTAACCAACTAACTTACTAACTAACCAACTAACTTACTAACTAACCAACTAACTTACTAACTAACCAACTAACCAACTAACTTACTAACTAACCAACTAACTTACTAAAACTAACCAACTAACTTACTAACTAACCAACTAACTTACTAACTTAACCAACTAAACTTAGTCTAACCAACTAACTTACTAACTAACCAACTAACTTACTAACTAACCAACTAACTTACTAACTAACCAACTAACTTACTAACTAACCAACTAACTTACTAACTAACCAACTAACCAACTAACTTACTAACTAACCAACTAACTTACTAACTAACCAACTAACTTACTAACTAACCAACTAACTTACTAACTAACCAACTAACTTACTAACTAACCAACTAACTTACTAACTAACCAACTAACCAACTAACTTACTAACTAACCAACTAACTTACTAACTAACCAACTAACTTACTAACTAACCAACTAACCAACTAACTTACTAACTAACCAACTAACTTACTAACTAACCAACTAACTTACTAACTAACCAACTAACTTACTAACTAACTAACTAACCAACTAACTTACTAACTAACCAACTAACCAACTAACTAACTAACTAACTAACTAACTAACTAACTAACTAACCAACTAACTTACTAACTAACCAACTAACCAACTAACCAACTAACTTACTAACTAACCAACTAACCAACTAATTTACTAACTAACCAACTAATTTACCAACTAACCAACTAACTTACCAACTAACCAACTAACTTACCAAAAAACCAACTAACTTACCAACTAACTTACCAACTAACTTACCAACTTACCAACTTACCAACTAACCAACTTACCAACTAACCAACTTACCAACTTACCAACTAACCAACTTACCAACTAACCAACTAACCAACCAACCAACTAACCAACCAACCAACCAACCAACCAACCAACTAACCAACCAACCAACCAACCAACCGACCGACCGACCGACCGACCGACCGACCGACCGACCGACTGACCGACCGACCGACCGACCGACCGACCGACCGACCGACCGACCGACCGACTGACCGACTGACCGACTGACCGACCGACTGACTGACCGACTGACCGACCGACTGACTGACTGACTGACTGACTGACTGACTAACTAATTAACTAGCTAACTAGCCAACTAACTAGCTAACTAGCCAACTAACTAGCCAACTAACTAGCTAACTAGCCAACTAACTAGCCAAACTAGCCAACTAACTAGCCAACTAACTAGCCAACTAACTAACTAACTAACTAACTAACTAACTAACTAAAACTAACTAACTACTAACTAACTAACTAACTAACTAACTAACTACTAACTAACTAACTAACTACTGCTGGCATAATCAATAAATGTAATAACAATAATAATAAAACATGTTACAACGGCAGTAAACAGTAATCTACGTGTGTGCGTGCGCGCGCGCTCGTGTGTGTGTGTGTGTGTGTGTGTGTAAACCTGTTTAGTGATTTGTTAAAGTCCATTTCAAAAGTCATAACCTCACACTTTGAAAACTCTCGTACATGCCACGAGTTTTGCATGTAATCTTACATTCTCCATGTACTTATGATTTTATAATTTACTGTTGCACAGGTGCTATTGTTTTATTAATGCGGAAATTTCTTTGATCTTTGTCGGACTAATATTCGTGTACCCCTAAAACAAATAGAAAAAAAAGAAATTGTTTACTTTAATCCAGAATCACGGTCATTGTTTTAGAAATCATTTCACGATGCGTTTGACCTATCCCGCCTAGAATAAATATTGTATTCATGTAACTCACGCAAGGCTGACGCCGGAGACTGACCCATGAGAGTAACACGTCTATGACCTATGTTACAGTTAGGTAAATGAGATTATGACAGTATATGACGCATCCAATTGACTGTAAAAAAAAGTGCATTGCACGGATTACACGTGAAACATGTGCCATTTGATGTTTTGTAAATCGCGTACCTCCATTAAATGTTACCTGCTAACTGTGTGCTTTGAATCAGTGTCTCCCCTCACTCTCCTCCGCCCCCCCCCCCCATGTACCTCTGTTAAGGGAAGGGGGCAAGGGGGGGGGGAGATATGTTTAAAAAATATTATAATAATGTTCCCCCAAGGACAAGATTATTTACAGGTCACAGACCAAACTGAAAAATTTATACAGAACGGTTACTGGGTTACAGATTTTTAAAGTAGCGCACAACTTTGGGAACAGACCACATAATCGTTGCTGACATGCTTTCTTCTTCTGTGCTGCTCGTTAAAAAGGCGGCTGGCAGGTTGTGTTTTCATCTCGGCTGCGATCTCTGTCACTGTCAGTCCACCACAACCGATTTTAGCACGGGCTAAGTAAGTAGCATTTTACGACATGCTTTTTCAGGAACATCGGCGTCTGTGGCGTAGGCGTTGCAAACGCTCTGCGTAATTTTAAGATACCCTGTTCGTTTCCAGCAGTTAATTTGACAGCAGACCGCTTTGCTCTGATTAAAAAAAATGGTGAAAAGAGCCGATGGATTAATAAGTACTGGCAAACTGCTGTACGTAAATTGTCTAGTAAAAACTAAGCAGTAAAATAAATATGCTGGGGTAATACCGCAACGTCTGCAAAGGTTACACAATTAACTTTTTTATTAGGGGTATTGTGACTATCCCCACCCTTCCCCCCTTTTTTTTTCAAAATGAGGCCCCAGAGCTCAATAGGGCAGTCGTTGACAATGAGTTATCCACGATTAAACAGACTAAAAGTGTCAGACACGCAGAAGCGAGACTGGATTGTTGTAACCAAACTCACTTTAGAAACATGTATATTACCTGGACAATAGCCACGATCTCCCTTCGGTCCGGGAAATCCCGGTGGCCCATCAATTCCTGGAAACAAAGATCAATCAATTAAATGATTATTAAAAAGAGTTTTTCATATATTGTGAGTAAAGATAAACTGTCATTTTTCCACGCTTTGAGGATGTCAAGTATATTGTATTATCCCAATAATTTTTATTGATCAAACGACACACCAAGAGTTATGTAGTTAATTTCACACTGGATGCCTTTCAATACATTTTTAGCAGTTAAGGTAGATTGGATCAAAATGAGAGCATAGACGCAAAACACTAACAAAACCTCCAAGGTGTTTTAAACACGTCATTACCTTTTCGGCAAGCAAGCACACCAACCGCTGGGGGGGGGGGGGGAGCTTCAGTGGTGCATTGGTCATGATTGAATTTTCCCTGCACTTAATTCAATGATGTGATGCAAACAGTGGAGAATGGAGAGGGAAAAGAAACAATAAAAATGCATGACCTGTTGAAGTCACCTCTAGCTACTCAGACACACCCACCCACACTGGGCTACAGGTTACATCGTAACACTTTTGTGCCAGCCCAGCACGCGTCACTTAAGAGGTCCCGGGTAGTTAGCATCCTCTGATAGACTGGCTGGCTCTGCACCACTTGGCCGTGAACAAATGTATGACAAGTTTGATATTGTGAAAGCCCGTTGGGAGTGAGTGAACAATGCGGGGGCGCATATAGATCATTACGGTTTAAGAGAATGGCTATTAACACTCAGGGGAAAGATAAGACGGATATACAGTCAGACATTTACTGGTACCATCGGAATTGGAACACTTCGCTTGCTGCTGAGGATGGGGACTAAGCAGTTATGGGAGTGTCCTGAGTGCTGTGATGTCGATTCCTAATTTAACATTCAACATTCAACAGCATTGCTACCCGAGAATAACAGTACTCTGGTTACACCGGTTGAAAGGATTTTCCAGGATGTATCTGTAACTGTTTAATTCTCATCCTTGAGACATTAACAGACAGAAATCCTGGAGGGGAACAATTAAAAACAAAATAAAACAAAACCTAGTTACTGGCATCATGAGAGCTAGCCTAATGTTATTTTTTAAACATATTGTAAGAATGCCAGATATCAGAGAGACAAAAGCTGCATACATAAAAGAGTTGCATCGGAGTCAACATTGAGGCCGACAAAGAAGACCGCGGAGAGATTATGTACAGGCACAACTTTCAACACTTGAAGTCACCAACTGGACATCGAAGTCCTGAACGTCTGTTTGGTCCCTTGTATGCGTTTCTTTCGCATTCCCACCTGCGTTCAACTTCTTATTCATAGTTCACTGTTTTATATTCTTGCTGATCATCGTATCCTCCCACTTGTATTGCTGTCTGGCTCTTACTCGTCTGCCTATAACTTTTCTCTTCGTGTGATTTATATCTGTGATAGGCCCTGGGCAGCTGCTGTATACATTTGTTAAGGTTTAAAAGCGAGCCAAAAACCTGGCAAACTTGGGGTTAAAGAAGTGGTAAAAGAGACCGGAGCGGCCCATTTGCCCTCTCA
The DNA here is from genome assembly GCA_905116865.2 of Candidula unifasciata. Lineage (NCBI taxonomy): Eukaryota > Metazoa > Mollusca > Gastropoda > Stylommatophora > Geomitridae > Candidula > Candidula unifasciata. The sequence goes on along the minus strand of CAJHNH020001804.1, from coordinate 120,135 downwards.
GGCCTCTGCTGTTCAGACGAGTTACATGTAGTTGTGATTTTCCCGTTGCGAATAGTGGTTTAGCACAATTCGGGTTGAGGTGTGTAGGCAGAAATCTGAGGTATGGTATTTTCGAACAAGTTGTGGATTTTAATGCAGTTTTATCTGTTGAGAACTTATGTTTAGTGAAATAAACATATATTGAATGTGATAATGATAGTTTTAGCTGTTTTGATTCAGATTAGGTCTAGTTCACTGTTACTGCTATCTAGACTGTTTACAAAAGATCTTATGTCTGGGTTAGACAATTTCTGGTTCTAGTCGTCGCCTAACGAACTATTTTTCTTTAATTTTCTTGGAGCTTATGCTTTCGCTTCCAGTACCTATCTTTTAATGACCCTAAATTATTCTAGCAGCGGCTCTTTCTTACTTATTCATTCGCAACCTCTCTATACGCTTTGTACTCAACAGCCTAAGACTTAAAAATGTGTCGTCTCCACTGAGAAAGTTGGACTGTATCGTCTATTGTTTGTGGGAATACTGTGCAGTTGGAGGTTCCCAAATTTTATATAGTTCAACTCTCGTACGCTTGTTTGAAAACCAGTGGAACGTTATAATGACTTTCTAACTGTTTGGGTTTTTGCATCAGAGTGCAACTACATAAAACAATAGGCAATAATCATTATCATGTATTTTCTGAAAGTACTTTGAATATTGCCTTCAAATTTTTTTGTTTAGAATAGTTTTAGCCATAGTATTCAAATGTTCAAGATCCGTGAGCTAAGAAAAGGATCCTTTACCAAAAACTAATCAAAAAGGGAAAGCTGTCATACCTGAATTACAATAAAAACCTACCTGGCAAGCCTACATTTCCAGGTAAGCCCTTCATCCCTGGTACCCCCGGCGTGCCAGAGATACCTCTCTCCCCTGGAGGGCCGGGATAGCCCCTGTCCCCTTTAGCTCCATCAAGACCAGGGGCCCCATCCAGTCCGGGAGGCCCCATCTCTCCTGACAATGAGAATAAAAAAAAATGTTTTACGACGTCAGACACAAATATAATATTACAAAATATACGATGGCTATTATGCATAATTTGACAATAAAGCCTGAAACTATCGATGATACAGATGAAACAAAACTCAACTGATTGGTTGAACTTTAAGGTATTCTCGTGTGCAATTTGATTAATTTCACTCATTAAATTACAAAGATTTTTAATGTCAAAATTATGACAAAATTCAGTTCCTTTCAGTAGCTTTGCGTTTCTGTCTGTGTGGGTATTACGCAGCTCATGCACTGAACTTCTTCTGCCTCTCCCACAACACAACATACAACCTGGGTTGTCCTTAAGTAGTCAGCCCGAGGGGACAAACCGATCGATCCATAGGCCCAGAACGCTTATCTGGTGTCTTGATAGTCTTGGCTATGAATCTCTTTTTAAAACCAGGATCTTACCGTGCACCCCACATCATACCATCAGTTTTCCTATATTTCCCTCTAATTTGTATGTTCTAACGTTAAGTACACGGAGTTCATACTGTATCCCTGATATATGTCACACTTGTTTATTAATTATGTCTTTACCTATGTTAAACAGATTGAAACCAATTACTCTGACAGAACATGACTTTTTCTATTGATTCTGAAAATTCTCATATTTTGTGTCTCAGATCCTGAGTGAGTGACGTTCAACACAACAAGGACGCATGCCAAGCGATAAACACCCAGTGACACAAAGTGCCACAACAGATTGCCTGCTTATTTATTTAGTGTCCAGAAATAACCAACGAATGAGATAACTTTTTTTTAAAGGCATAGAATTGGACACGCAGGCCTGTCTTACATTCTGCCCTTCTGGCTTATTCCTTCATAGATTATTATAGGCATATATCATTTTACATAAAATAATAATAATTATTATAATAATCATCCTCATAATAATAATCGTCAGCAACGTGTAAGACAGATGTTAAAAATAATGCCTTAAGCACACGATATGATAATTATGATATGTTAAGCACACGATATTACACATCTAGTTAGTTGCGTATCCTTTACAGGACGTTGCAGAACCAACCCTAACAGCCCCTGGTTGTTGTGTGGTTTCTCTAGTCAATTTACATCCAGTAGTTTGCCATTGCCCTCTGGACGGTCGGCTAGCTTGATACCACTGTCGAAACCAACGCAAGGCGCGTTGCCCGCAGCTGGGATCGATATTACATATCTACAAAGACAAATATAAGCGTACAAAGTGTGTTACAGCGTGGTAACCGTTTTTAATCTGCTCAGTTCGTAATTCTGAAATAGTAAGTTCGATTCAGATGCAGGCAAATATTTGACCACAGACGGCTTTTCGTTGACTGTGACCATGGTATGGAAAGCAGCCCGTTCATTTTGGCAGTATGACTCAGCCTTACATTACCTAGTAAAATCAACCGTTTATTTTGGCAGTATGACTGAGCCTAACATTACCTAGTAAAATCAACCATTCATTTTGGCAGTATGACTGAGCCAAACATTACCTAGTAAAATCAACCGTTCAGTTCAGACAAACTGCTGAGCCTAACATTACCTAGTAAAATCAACCGTTCAGTTCAGACAAACTGCTGAGCCTAACATTACCTAGTAAAATCAACCGTTCAGTTCAGACAAACTGCTGAGCCTAAGATTACCTAGTAAAATCAACCGTTCAGTTCTGACAAACTGCTGAGCCTTACATTACCTAGTAAAATCAACAGTTCAGTTCTGACACACTGCTGAGCCTAATATTACCTAGTAAATTCGACCATTCAGTTCTGACAAACTGCTGAGCCTAACATTACCTAGTAAAATAAACCATTCATTTTGGCAGTATGACTGAGCCTAACATTACCTAGTAAATTCAACCATTCAGTTCTGACAAACTACTGAGCCTAACATTACCTAGTAAATTCGACCATTCAGTTCTGACAAACTGCTGAGCCTAACATTACCTAGTAAAATAAACCATTCATTTTGGCAGTATGACTGAGCCTAACATTACCTAGTAAAATCAACAGTTCAGTTCTGACAAACTGCTGAGCCTAATATTACCTAGTAAAATCAACCGTTCAGTTCTGACAAACTGCTGAGCCTAACATTACCTAGTAAATTCAACCATTCAGTTCTGACAAACTACTGAGCCTAACATTACCTAGTAAATTCAACCATTCAGTTCTGACAAACTACTGAGCCTAACATTACCTAGTAAATTCAACCATTCAGTTCTGACAAACTGCTGAGCCTAACATTACCTAGTAAAATCAACAGTTCAGTTCTGACAAACTGCTGAGCCTTACATTACCTAGTAAAATCAACAGTTCAGTTCAGACAAACTGCTGAGCCTAACATTACCTAGTGAAATAAACCGTTCAGATCTGACAAACTACTGAGCCTAACATTACCTAGTAGAATCAACAGTACAGTTCTGACAAACTGCTGAGCCTAACATTACCTAGTAAAATCAACCGTTCATTTCTGACAAACTGCTGAGCCTAACATTACCTAGTAAAATCAACCGTTCAGTTCTGACAAACTACTGAGCCTAACATTACCTAGTAAATTCAACCATTCAGTTCTGACAAACTACTGAGCCTAACATTACCTAGTAAAATCAACCGTTCAGTTCTGACAAACTGCTGAGCCTAACATTACCTAGTAAAATCAACAGTTCAGTTCTGACAAACTGCTGAGCCTAACATTACCTAGTAAAATCAACCGTTCAGTCCTGACAAACTGCTGAGCCTAACATTACCTAGTAAAATCAACAGTTCAGTCCTGACAAACTGCTGAGTCTAACATTACCTAGTAAAATCAACCGTTTAGTTCTGACAAACTGCTAAGCCTAACATTACCTAGTAAAATCAACCGTTTAGTTCTGACAAACTGCTGAGTCTAACATTACCTAGTAAAATCAACCGTTCATTTCTGACAAACTGCTGAGACTAACATTATCTAGTAAAATCAACAGTTCAGTTCTGACAAACTCCTGAGCCTAACATTACCTAGTAAAATCAACCGTTCAGTTCTGACAAACTACTGAGCCTAACATTACCTAGTAAATTCAACCATTCAGTTCTGACAAACTGCTGAGCCTAACATTACCTAGTAAAATCAACCGTTCAGTTCTGACAAACTGCTGAGCCTAACATTACCTAGTTCAGTGGATCTCAACCTTCTTAATACCGCGACCCTTTTATTCAGTTCCCTCATGTCCTGGCGACCCCCAAACATTTATTTACCTTCATAACTTCAATGAATATTTGTTTTTCGATAGTTTTATGTGACCCCTGTAAAGGGGTCGTTCGACCCCCCAAAAAAGTGGTTTTCGTCCGGCAAGTTGAGAACCTCTGACCTAGTGGAAGAACATTTGATTAAGTTAACTCAGGGGTCAAACTGTTGGAAAACGTTGGAAAACAGGGATTGTTATAGGCCAGGGCCTGAGCCCCAGCATAGAAGGATCATTAGGACAATACAATTGGCAGGTTATCCGCGGGCCACTTGATAGACCTTTGTGGACCAGACTGGGTCTGCGGACCTAGTGAAACCATAAACGGCAAAAAAATTTCTGGATTTGGTTTGCCACTTACTGTATAAAGTAACTAGGGAATGATCTAACCTCTTCTAAAGATCAGTGTATCTTAGTGGCGAGGTGGGATAATTTCACATGTGTGAGCATTAGCGGGTATCGATTACACTGGATAGTGTGTCAAGTGAACCCCTCCCCCCCCCCCCCCCGCTTAGCTGTTGAGAGTATGCGTGCGCAGCTAGTATCGTAGTGCTAGTAACATATAGCTGGTTTGGCAAGGGAAAGAGTGAGCAGCGATTATAGCCTTTACCCACACGCTTCGACGCGTGTATAATAACGTCTTCTTTTGTTGATACCTGCTTTTTTGGAGCTAGGCATCACAGTTTAACGGATGATCGGTACCCGAGCCAGGGGAGCTCGGTTACTTGGTGTGTTGTGATGTTATGAAGCTTCTGGATGTGACTCCTTTTAGACATCTTTATCTAGCCCCCCCCCCCCCCCCCCCCCCCCCCCCACCCCCCCCCCCCCCCCCCCCCCCCCCCCCCCATTTCTCTTGGCGTTTCTATTTCATGTTGTCCCCGTGTAGGTTCCGGGGCTCTATTATAGGGAAAACAAGAATAGACCCACTGCCTACCCAAGAGCATGTCGTAAGAGTCGATTAATTAGAAGCTTTCTTTGAAGTCGGAGTGCATTTGCCTGAGAGGCAAGGAAGCATCAGTCTACATACAAATGAGACAAATCTGTAAAACAGATGGACACGCAACACTCAGGTTCTGGAACAGGACTGCAGCCAGAAGTGGATAAACAACAAAAACTTTCCGCCACAGTTTACAGCTGGTGAACGCGAAGAAGAAGATTAATTTTATGTTGTATGCTCTCGCTACTGGCGTCAGTGGCTTCATTATGTTCAGAAGGCCGAGCCATTTCAGTCTTTGTTTGTACACTGAATTGAACGATAGGTAGTTCTTCCAACAATTCTTATAATCTCTTCATTCCTAACTGATCTTTTCTCGTATCATTATTCCAACAATTCTTATTATCTTTTCATTCCTAACTGATCGTTTCTCGTATCGTTATTCCAACAATTCATATAATCTCTTTATTCTTAACTGATCTTTTCTCGTTTTATTCGCGACCTATCAAATTTCACATATAGTTAATATTCTCTAGTGTATCTTTCAACAAAGAAATATCCGTGCATTATTTTGTCACATGTAGTTAGCTTTCTCTAGTGTATCTTTCAACAAAGAAATATGAATGCATATATTGTCACATGTAGTTAGCTTTCTATAGTGTATCTTTCAACAAAGAAATATGAATGCATATTTTGTCACATGTAGTTAGCTTTCTATAGTGTATCTTTCAACAAAGAAATATGAATGCATATTTTGTCACATGTAGTTAGCTTTCTATAGTGTATCTTTCAACAAAGAAATATGAATGCATATATTGTCACATGAAGTTAGCTTTCTCCAGTGTATCTTCCAACAAAGAAATATTGGTGCATATTTTGTCACATATAGTTAATATTCTCTAGTGTATCTTTCAACAAAGAAATATCGGTGCATATTTTGTCACATATAGTTAATATTCTCTAGTGTATATTTCAACAAAGAAATATCGGTGCATATTTTGTCACATATAGTTAATATTCTCTAGTGTATCTTTCAACAAAGAAATATTGGTGCATATTTTGTCACATATAGTTAATATTCTCTAGTGTATCTTTCAACAAAGAAATATTGGTGCATATTTTGTTACATATAGTTAATATTCTCTAGTGTATCTTTCAACAAAGAAATATCGGTGCACATAGTTTACTCACCTTTAGGGCCTTGAGGCCCAACAGGACCTAAGAGAAGAAAGTAGAATAATTATTTAGCACTTTAAGGACAAAAATGGCATAAACAGTCAGTAATACTCCAGAGAATTCACAGATGGCACATAATGAGGTAGGTATATTATTTTTCTAACAACAGATTTTTGAAAGAAAAGTCGACCGAAAAAAGTAAATATTTTGAGAACCATATCTTTCGCTTGTCTTTTCACTTCCTCAGTTGCCCATTCAGAAGTCAAGGGAGATGCAATGTGGGTGTTTCGGCTCTTCTTGCTAACTCAGCCATAGACGCTTAAACTGCTGCTCAGAGTTTATGCAGGCGTGTGTCGCTAAGGCGTTGTGAGGGCGCTTGGTGGTTCTGAGGCGCTGGTTTCGATTCTAGCTGCTGACGATTTGCCTTGTGCTGGTTTCACTGTAGGATCGAGAGCCAACTGTTTAGTGGCAATGGTAAATTACTGAACGCAATTGCCTATTGAAATGAAAAAAAAAGGTGCTGGGGTTGGTTCAGCAACATACTTCAAAGGACACGCTGCAGTTTGATGTTATCTTTCCCTGTTGGTCTTGGTCTACCTCGCACGGTGTCCCTCTCGTTAGGTATCGAATCACATGGCATTCTGGATTTATTATCTTAGTAGAAAAATCCTTGTGTGATTGTACTGAGAGACAAACTGAACACAGTTGACAAGTTGAAGAGGACCTTACAGCCATAGGGGCATCATGAACACATGAACTTGAAGGTGCTTGAAAGAAATGCACCATTATAAATAAGCGGCAGTATATCTGAAATTTATGTTGTTGTTTCTTCTATTGTGGTAAATGGGATGGGGACAAAACACAACGAAAGAAAGAAAGAGGGAAAGAAAGGTAGAAAGAAAAAAAAGAAAGAGATGAAGAACGAAACAAATAAAGTTGGGGAGAGAACGAAGAAACGCAACAAAGAGATCATGAATCAAGAGACGAGGCAATAGACAGATACCCACGCATATATGAGCAAGGTAGAAAGACAGAAAGAAACAGACAGACAGACAGACAGACAGACAGACAGACAGACAGACAGACAGACAGAGCTACTTGAAAGAACCATATGTTTTTTTAAGCAATATACTTTAAAATATCAATTGATACAGAAGAGAAAGAATGAAATAGGTTTTAACACACTTTCATGCAAAGAATCAATGTAAAGATACTAAATTGGCATCACCTGGTTCTCCTTTGATTCCAGGGAACCCTAGCAGTCCTCTAGTTCCAGGCTCTCCCTTAGGGCCTCTAGGAC
>CAJHNH020001804.1:20000-110000 GCA_905116865.2 Candidula unifasciata | reverse complement strand
CATGGTATAAGTGAGGTAAGAACACAGAGCTGATCGGTGACTCTTGTCATGGTATGCGGATAGCGAAACTTTGATCTCTGTTCAGTCAAACAGGTCACCCGACCAAACCCCAGCAAAACATTACTGACATGACCATTAGCAAAAATTACATGCGACAGATGGAGGATATAAGATATTGATCATCGCAGCCCTTTGAATCCATTGGAACTATTGTTACGCAGAATACAATCATGAAGACCCAGTCACAGACACACATTCTGGTACCAAAGCAGGAGACCATTGTATTGAGAATGCGAACTGGACACAAGAGACTCCAAAGCCATATGTGCTGGAAATTTAAGACTGGGAACCCAGAATTGTGCCTACGCAGATAGACATCGGCAAGTGTTGAACATGTGCTGTAAACAGACACCAGCAAGTGTTGAATATGTGCTGTAAACAGACACCAGCAAGTGTTGAATATGTGCTGTAAACAGACACCAGCAAGTGTTAAATATGTGCTGTAAACAGACACCAGCAAGTGTTAAATATGTGCTGTAAACAGACACCAGCAAGTGTTAAATATGTGCTGTAAACAGACACCAGCAAGTGTTGAATATGTGCTGTAAAGAGCACCAGCAAGTGTGTTAAATATGTGCTGTAAACAGACACCAGCAAGTGTAAATATGTGCTGTAAACAGACACCAGCAAGTGTTAAATATGTGCTGAAACAGACACCAGCAAAGTGTTTGAATATGTGCTAAAAAGACACCAGCAAGTGTTTTTAAAATATGTGCTGTAAACAGACACCAGCAAGTGTTAAATATGTGCTGTAAACAGACACCAGCAAGTGTTAAATATGTGCTGTAAACAGACACCAGCAAGTGTTGAATATGTGCTGTAAACAGACACCAGCAAGTGTTAAACATGTGCTGTAAACAGACACCAGCAAGTGTTAAATATGTGCTGTAAACAGACACCAGCAAGTGTTGAACGTGTGCTGCAGACAGACACCAGCAAGTGTTGAACATGTGCTGTAAACAGACACCAGCAAGTGTTGAATATGTGCTGTAAACAGACCCAGCAAGTGTTGACATGTGCTGTAAACAGACACCAGCAAGTGTTTGAATATGTGCTGTAAACAGACACCAGGCAAGTGTTGAATATGTGCTGTAAACAGACACCAGCAAGTGTTGAATATGTGCTGTAAACAGACACAGCAAGTGTTGAATAGTGCTGTAAACAGACACCAGCAAGGAATATGTGCTGTAAACAGACACCAGCAAGTGTTGAACATGTGCTGTAAACAGACACCAGCAAGTGTTAAATATGTGCTGTAAACAGACACCAGCAAGTGTTAAATATGTGCTGTAAACAGACACCAGCAAGTGTTGAACATGTGCTGTAAACAGACACCAGCAAGTGTTGAACATGTGCTGCAGACAGACACCAGCAAGTGTTGAATATGTGCTGTAAACAGACACCAGCAAGTGTTGAATATGTGCTGTAAACAGACACCAGCAAGTGTTGAATATGTGCTGTAAACAGACACCAGCAAGTGTTGAATATGTGCTGTAAACAGACACCAGCAAGTGTTGAATATGTGCTGTAAACAGACACCAGCAAGTGTTGAATATGTGCTGTAAACAGACACTAGCAAGTGTTGAATATGTGCTGTAAACAGACACCAGCAAGTGTTGAACATGTGCTGTAAACAGACACCAGCAAGTGTTGAATATGTGCTGTAAACAGACACCAGCAAGTGTTGAATATGTGCTGTAAACAGACACCAGGCAAGTTGATTAAATATGTGCTGTAAACAGACACCAGCAAGTGTTAAATATGTGCTGTAAACAGACACCAGCAAGTGTGAATATGTGCTGTAAACAGACACCAGCAAGTGTTGAATATGTGCTGTAAACAGACACCAGCAAGTGTTTGAATATGTGCTGTAAACAGACACCAGCAAGTGTGAATATGTGCTGTAAACAGACACCAGCAAGTGTTAAATATGTGCTGTAAAACAGACACCAGCAAGTGTTGAACATGTGCTGTAAACAGACACCAGCAAGTGTTGAATATGTGCTGTAAACAGACACCAGCAAGTGTTAAATATGTGCTGTAAACAGACACCAGCAAGTGTTGAATATGTGCTGTAAACAGACACCAGCAAGTGTTGAATATGTGCTGTAAACAGACACCAGCAAGTGTTAAATATGTGCTGTAAACAGACACCAGCAAGTGTTAAATATGTGCTGTAAACAGACACCAGCAAGTGTTGAACGTGTGCTGCAGACATGCTCGATACATACACAACTGAAAAAAAAAATTCTCGGGTCTGACAACATTGCATTCCTGTAGAAAGCCAGGTATAAGAAAAAGACATGCGACGCACCGGCAGCCATCGTAGAGGTCTGTGGCCTTATTTGGAAACCACTAGCAACTGAATAAGAGCATGAACAGGAGCCAAAATTATAATTAATGTTATATAGGAGAGGTTATCTCCATAGGTAGCGGTTGAGCTTGGCCAATTCAAATTGTTGTTGATGATGATGATGATGACGATGATGATGATGATGCAACAATAGGTGAATAGATAGCACATCACAATCTCTATTTATCGGCGTGGCGCATCTTATTACTTTATTACTTTGTTCGAGTTAACTCTGTCAGATCTAAAGTAGATGTAGTGTATGATGGGCTCATGCCCATAAATAATAGTAACGCGTATCCTTGGTTACATTTGGTCAAAGCAAAACAAACAAAGCTGACTTTCCCAGTGAAAACTTTTACAATGAGTTTCTGCCGCAAAACAGTCTGTGACGGAAAAAGGTAGAAACTTGGGTTTGCTCTCTTTCGCTTGGTGTTAGTGTTAAGTAATGATGAATGTATAATGTCATAAGCTTTCGTTTATGTGTATAAATGGTCCGCTAATTTAGCTTTGGTGAACACAGCCTGTTCCTAACGCATTAATCGCTGGAACTTCACCAACGACGTATGCTAATTATATCTTTAATTATTATATATAATTATATATAATTAAGTACGTTATTCCATCAAGCGCAGCAGAGGAGAACTGAAACCTGGCTTCATGAACCAGGCTGGCCCACCTTTTGAAATTGTTTAGGAAGTAACGGGCCGAAACAATTGTCGATGAAGGATTTTCTACTAAAGACCAGTAGACCCCTGCTGGGCATGTTTCCCTGTGGAGTTTTCTTATTATGATTCTGCACGTAACTGTCTAGAATCTCTTGATCACTACTATGGATTGCACGATAGCTTTCATTAAGGCTACCGGCCTCCTGATATAAGTTTTCTGACAGAAGGATCGAAGAAGAAGAAGAAGAAGACTAGTTTCATGCTCATGCGACACTCCAAAGCAGAAGTGGGGAACCGTTTTCCTAGCCAATAATTATTCTGATATTTATGACAGCATTTGTAGGCCACATTTGATTATCAGCTTCAAAATTAGCCTTCTATATTTTGGCAACTGTTCAGTAGGGTTAGATAAAAACGATTTTGCCGACCAGGTACTGTCTACATACGGGACGTTCCTCATTCCTGCTTTAGATTCTGTTGGCAAGCAGGTATATATATGTCTACGGTCCCAGAACCAACTATTCTCGCAACAAACACATCTGTGAGTTTATCGGCCTACGCTTGATACTACAGTCTATCATCGTATGTAGCAGGGACGCCGGCACCAGAAAAAAAAAACGGACGAGGGGTGCTCATAACCAAGAAAGGTTGTTTTAGGAAATAGTCTCAAAGGGGTTTAAGCCTTGTTTAGGTGTGCGTGTGTGTGTTTGTGTGTGTAATACGCTGCACTGTTAACATTGGAAGTGGGGGTGGGGTAGGGGTGGGGTGGGGAGAATGGACTCTCCTCCCGTTTTCAGCGAATATGATTTGAAGGTCAGATGAGCTGTTACTCAACAATTGTTTATTTTATTTTGCACGACAACTACCTTTGGGCCCAGGTGGTCCTCTGGCTGTCTCCAGATTGGCTAGGCTCATGGCTATGGCTGATTCATCAGCAAAGTCTCCTTTATCACCTACAGAAAAACAAACCGAAAACAGAACATCTAATATGGAGTCAGTAAAATCATTAATAACAGTTGCAAAAGACAATCCGTAGTAACATTTATTACGTCGTGTAAAGAAACGTTTACGGGAACCTAGTTAAATGGCCTATTATGTTCGAAAGGGTGTGTACTTATGCAGTATAGTGTGTACAAATGCTGGGTTTTGTAACCGACTGCTTGCATCCACTGTGGGCTGCAATTGTGGTGGCAGACAGTTAGTATTGGCACATCTGACATTTTGACTGTACGAGTTAGAAGACTTTGCTAAGATTGATATATTTCATACATTAGTTGTTTTTTTTTCCAAATGTACAGGGACAGACATTTTGTGTGATTTCTGCTGACCGAGGAACGCAGCAGACATGGGGCGATCCGTTTGCATGAAGATGGAATCTGGACTAACGACTTGTTAAATGGTAGCCTTATATTTGTGTTATTATTATAAATACTGGTGCCGTAATGGTAAATACAATTATGTAGCTAACACGTTATGTTCTATACTTCTGATCCGCTTTCCACACCGTCTTCTGTTAGGTGTCATTTTGTTTGAATTAACGTTACTTATATTGTTATATGTTTCCCAGTTGATTAAGCTCTCCACTGACACCTTTTTGCTTCTTCTTCTTTCTTTCTTTCCTCTACTCCTGGAATGCGTCAGGGCAGGAAGAGTTCTCTGGAACGGGCCCCTCTGTTCGCTTTATGTAAAGTACTTTTCAGTGTGTCTGATATTTCTGCGGTCCATGTTCTGCGTGGTCTACCTCTGGATCCGTTACCGCTGTGTGCCATTCTTCTTACATGGCCACACCATTTGATTTGTTGTCAGCCTATAAAGTTCAGTATTGGTTCTGTGCCGACTCTCCTCCTGAAATCATTGTTCCTAAGTCGACCTTTGCTAGTTACACCTAACATAGTACACAAACATTTCATTTCTGTCGTGACTTTTCTCCTTCTGTCTTCTGAAGACAGTGTCTATGTTTGACATTTATAGCATAGCGATGGTAAGAATATTGTGTTCAACAGTGTTCTTTCTTCATCATCCTCTTCTTTGCTGTCACCATTTACTTCAGCGAGATGTTAGGGAGGGGGAAAATGGGGGAAGGGGGGGGGGGTGGGGGTGTAAGGATCGTTTGTGCATTTTTTTTTCCAATGCATTGAACAAGCTGGTGTCATTTCTTTTAGGTTGTTCCTGATGATGTCGCTACACAACTTGCGTGGTCTTCCCCTTGCTCTGTGTTCATTATATTTCTTCAGCGAGGCTCTCTGTGGCAGTTAGTACCATTGCATTTTCCTCAGGTGGCCAAACCATCTTCTTTGATGTTGTTTTAATGAATCGTATGACTGGCTTTTGTCCTTGTCTTCTTTTAATTTCTGATTTTTGCTCTTCTTGTCACACCGTCAGTTCTCCTAAGATATCTTATCTCTGTTGTTACTATCTTCTGCTCGTTAGTTGTATCAAGGGTCCATGTGTAGCACAATGTGGGCCAAAAAACCGTTCTTATGAGATTTGCTTTGGTTGACAGTCGGCTCTGTGGCTAAGTCGATGCGAACGCTTCGTAATGCCGGGCTGCCGGGTTCGATCCCAGCTGCAGGCCATGCGCCTTGCGTTGGTTTCGGCAGTTGTATCAGGGGACCGACCGTCCAGAGGCAATGGCAAACTACTGGACGTAAATTTGCCTAGAGAAACCACACAACAGCCAAGGGCTGCTGGGGTTGGTTCTGCAATGTCCTGTAAAGGATACGTAACTAACCTTTTGGTTGACAGAGGTATCTTTCTATTCGTAAGAAACGGCGTAAATTGTTCCATAACCTGAGTTGTTATTGTTTTCACACATCATATGTTGATTTCTCTATTCATTCTTCCATCTGAGGTGAAAAATTACCCTAGATATTTTAATACGCTCGTTTGTTTTATATCAGTATTCTTTTAGTATTTATATTCACAAACTTGTATTTTAAAATTGGTGCCATTTGGCATAAAACTTGACTGGCTTTGTTGCATATTTGTTGGATTTCTTTATTCATTCTTCTGTCGTGTGAAAAAATGCATCTCAGATATGTAAAATACTTCGCCTGCTTTAATTGGTTTTTATCAGTTTTGACATTGGTGGTTCTTCCTTTTCTGAAGAATGTCATCACTTCTGTTTTTGTCTAAGTTGATCTTCATATCGTAGTTGTCGCATTCTGAGTGGAGTCTGTTAATATGTTCTCGTAGCTGTATTGCTGTTGGTGCTATGAATGCCTGGTTGTCGGTGAAGAGCAATTCATTTAGTCATTTTCCGATGTTGTCTCCCTCAATGTTGTCAGCTGATTTGTAACATTTGGTCGACGTATGTGATGAACTGTAGTGGTGATAGAACGGAGCCATGTCCCACTCCACATCTAATGTAGAACCTTCTAATGTATTTGTTCTAACCTTTCTGAACATTTCTGATATTCCTGTATTTGTTCTAACTGCGCATCTAATGACTTTCTGATATTCCTGTACGTAACTAATAAAGAACTCTTGCTCCACAATTTAATTAATTAATGTAGAACCTTTATCTGAAGTTAAGGTGTAGAACGTTTCCTGTACTCCGTAAACCTTTCTGATATTCCTGTATTTGTTCTAACTCCACATCTAATGTAGAACCTTTCTGATAGTACTTTACATAATTTATTCCTATTAACTCGATCGAAAGCTTTCTCTGGGTCTACGAATGCGACGTGTAATTCTTTAACAAATTCTATTGTCCTCTCGACTAATTGTCTCAATATGAATGTTGCATCAGTAACCTTCTGTTCTTCCGAAATCCCATTTGTCCTTCACTAAGTTGTGGTTCGATGATAGGGCGTGGCTCTTGTTGTTGTTGAAGGATCTTACCAAATAATTTCTCGGCGTGGTTCAGTAGCGAAACTCTATACTTCTGACAGTCTCTCTTGCTGCCTTTCTTCCTCCAAATGGGTACTATTATAACATCTCTCCAGTCCTCCTTTGTCTCTTGTGTGGTCCGGACTAGGCTGAACAATCCGTGCATCCATTTTATGCCCATCTCTTTTGTTGCTTTGAGTAGTTCACTAGGTGTACCGTCAGGGGCTGATGCTTTGTTGGAAGGTGCATCTTTTACAGTTTTCGTGATTTCTGCGAGTTTTATGCTTAGTTCAATTTTTTTTTTAATGTAGCCATTGTTTTTTTTTGTGTGTGTGTGTGTGTTTTGGATTGTTCCTTTGATTGTCAATTAAGCAGCTTTTTTTAAATGTTGACGCCATCTTTCTATGACCTTTTGTTATTTACCGCTTTTCTTGCTGAATGTTTGTGTCTTGACACATAACAGACAACAAAACGAACGAAAGAAAAAACTTTATTTTTCAAGGGTTAGGAATTGGGCTCGCAGTCCCCGTCTGACATTCTGCTCTTTGCGGTCTCCCTCCATTCTTGCATCATTTCATTCATAAATTAAGTAATAAATATTATCAATAGCATCAAAATATTCAGTACAAGCACTGGAATGTCCACATTTCTAACTACAGTCAACCGTAGTGGCTGTAATAAATCTAGGGAAAATGTCGCTATTTCTATTTTTTTAAGGGGTTTGGGGGTGGGGGGGGGGGGGGGGGGGGTCATATATGGGACCTGTAATCTGTGTTCAGATAATATATAAACAGTTTTCGATGACATGAATAGTGTATTTTTTGATCTGTTGTGGAAGACAATTCCACAGTTGAGCTGCGGAGTACGCCAAGTTTGTTTTGTATCGGTCTATCCTAGTTTTAGAGGTGTGTAATATGTTTAGGCGATTACCGTGGCTTTCAGTATATTTAAACAACAGCCATAAGTAACATGGAGCCTTTTGAGATACTATTTTATGAATTAATTTCGCCTTATTGAAGAGTAGACGTTCACGAAGCGGTAGTAGCATAAGACCTTTATATGTTAACTCACTGTCCCATGATTATTACTCATTAAACGAATGGCGCGCTTTTCCTGTGACGTGAGCATCTTAATAACAGAACTGGAACAGCTCCCCTATACTGTAGAGCAATAGTCTATATATGTCTGGAGGTGAGAAAGATACAATATTTTTCTTGTGTTGTGCTTTCATCAAAAAAGTTGTAATTTTTGCGAGCTGGTAAACCTTTTTAGCTGTTTGCTTCACAAGTGCTTGTACATGTAAGTTCCAGGTTAGATTTGCATCAGTTATTAACACCAATGCTTTGCGCTCAGTTACAAGAATATTTTGGTAAAAATCTTGATTGGTTTTCCACCATTAGTTTGTTGCTATCGAAATATTGAAATGTTATATATTATTAATTCGTTTCCTTTGTGATTTCGATAGTGATGATAAAATGGAGATCGGTGTATAGTTACTTAGGATGCTACTGTCTAAGGAACCATATTTTAGATAGGGATAAACCCTGGCAATCTCAAATGCTGATGGAAAGTAGCCTTGGACAAGACATTTGTTGTAGATAAGAGTCAACGACTCGCAAATAACCGTGGCAGCACTGCGAAGGATCCCATTGCTGATTCCGTATAAACAGGACTCATTGCTGCTTCTGAGGCTGTTGAGATGTGTGAATACTTCAGCCACTGACATGAGAGGAATGTCATAATGAATGTCTTCAGAGCATCTATTTTCACAAAATGATGAAAGCAGTGATAAATTACAAGGACAGTTTGGTATTGAATAGTGGCTTTTAACTGTTCTATATCGGCTTCAAAGAAATTAATGAAATCATCAGATGTTATTTTAGATGTCAGTAAACACGTTAAACCTTTGAGCTTACGGGTTTCGGCGCTTGATAGTTGTTTCTCAAACGGTTACCCGCCAAACAGATATAATTCCTAATACATACAAACGATAATACCATAACATCTGCACAAGAAGAAGAAGAAGTAGTACTAATAGTAGTAGTAGTAGCAGCAGCAGCAGTAGTAGTAGTAGTAGTAGTAGTAGTAGTAGTAGTAGTAGTAGTAGTAGTAGTAGTAGTAGTAGTAGTAGTAGTAGTAGTAGTAGTAGTAGTAGTTGTTGTTGTTGTTGTAGTAGTAGTAGTAGTAGTAGTAGTAGTAGTAGTAGTAGTAGTAGTAGTAGTAGTAGTAGTAGTAGTAGTAGTAGTAGTAGTAGTAGTAGTAGTAGTAGTAGTAAGAAGTAGCAGTAGTAGTAGTAGTAGAGGAAGAAGAAGAAGAAGAAGAAGAAGAAGAAGAAGAAGAAGAAGAAGAAGAAGAAGAAGAAGAAGAAGAAGAAGAAGAAGAAGAAGAAGAAGAAGAAGAAGAAGAAGAAGAAGAAGACGAAGAAGAAGAAGAAGAGAAAGAAGAAGAAGAAGATGAAGAAGAAGAAGAAGAAGAAGAAGAAGAAGAAGAAGAAGAAGAAGAAGAAGAAGAAGAAGAAGAAGAAGAAGAAGAAGAAGAAGAAGAAGAAGAAGAAGAAGAAGAAGAAGAAGAAAAAGAAAAAAAAAGAAAAAGAAGAAGAGCAATAGGAAGAAGATTGATGAGGAAGTGGAGAGCACAAAAATAATAATAATAAGAGAAGAAAAGACTAAAAAAATGAATAGGAAGAAGGAGGAGGAACAGTTCAATGAGGAAAAAAGATTAATATAAATATGGGTTTGAAAGAAAAGCTCTTTATAACATTGATAACCGTCGGCCACTGAAAGAATTCAAGCTAATATAATCACGAAACTTTTACACATTAAGTCAGACGAAAATAATCGTGACCGTGGTCGCCTGTTTTTAACAAACCTTTTTGACCCATATCGCCTTTGGGGCCTTCGGAGCCTGGAGGACCTGTTGAAATAAAAATAGGTATTATCATCACCATACATTACAGCATTTCAGCTGGTCTCGTATGTCCTGTGTCATTCCAATCCACAGCTGTTTGTCTTCTGTCGCTTTTTTAAAAACATACACACGTCTGCAGCGACAGTTCTTTGCCTGCGTGTTTCATGAACGTTGTGTATGGTTTGTACTATCTGCTTCATTGAGTATTCCTGTACTCCTTTTAATGGTTTTTAGTGTGTGTGTGTGTGTGTGTGTGTGTGTGTGTCTAAAGATGTGTTACTATGATATAGTTTCTGATGTTTGATTCTTTAAAATAAAAAATAAAAGCCTTCTTTTGTTCCGTTATATCATCACCATCGTATGTAATCCAGAATTGGTTCTGTGCCGACTTTTTCTCTTATGATCTCATTCCTGATCTTATCTCTTATGGTCACTCCTACAGCCCTTCTCAGACATCTCATTTCCATGGTTACTAATTTTCTTTTATGGTTTGTTGTGAGTTACCATGTCTGGCACTGGTAGCACAGAGTTGGAATAAATATGCTTTGAATAAGATGTCTCTTTGTGCTGATTGGGATTGTCTTATGCTGTAAGAAGGGGGTGGGTGGGGGGGGGGGGGGGGGGGGCTAGCTGTCCCAATACTTGGTTTGCTCTACTGCATCTAATGTTAATTTCTTTATCCAATTTTCCATCTTCCAGATTAGTATACATTCTAAATAGTTACTCTGCAAAGCAGCAAGGGCAAGGTTGTGGCGCCTGTTACCCGCGGAGTGCCATGCCCAGGAATTTCAAGATACTTTATTAGTTCTTGTTATCCCACCAACTAACTCGCTTTCTCTC
This sequence comes from Candidula unifasciata, assembly GCA_905116865.2. NCBI lineage: Eukaryota > Metazoa > Mollusca > Gastropoda > Stylommatophora > Geomitridae > Candidula > Candidula unifasciata. Next base: position 99,344 of record CAJHNH020001804.1, on the reverse strand, counting down.
AATATCTGTATTTTCAATGTACGAGTATTCATAGCTAACTTCCATGTCTAGAGATCGATCCAGAATTTGCCACCCGTGGGACGCGCGGGTAAATGCCTTCACCCCAGACGCTGGCCTGGGAATCGGAAGTTCCTGTGTTCGGGTCCTGACAAAGCCGGACTTTTGTCAAAAATGAATTGGCTCTCAGATCGACCCAACCTTTAGAGGGTACCAGGTATAGTCTCGAGAAGTTAAGGCAGTCGGCGTAATGTTGACTACAATTGCTTTAAACCGCACGGATTTAAATTGTTACCAGTCCTTCTTCGAGACAAGCCACTGCGCTTTGTTTAAAATTACCCAACACTACGTAATATAGCCCGCTGGTTCAGACTAGGGATGTTAGATTGCATTCTCACGCCAGTGTCAGAATGTTATCTCCTGACCAGACTGTAGAGACTGAGGGGGGCCCTTTTGACCCGGTAAATTGAGTGGACGCTAGACATTGTGGAGCCCAGAGGTCAGAGTTTCACACGTCAGTGTAATTCGGGGGAGAACAGTTGTGTGGCAATTAGGACTGTTTGATCTGGGTCAAGTAGGAAACACACTGGCTTCACTGAACGTCTTTTAACACCTGCCAGTTAGATTCGTTGTAAACTAGATTGGGTCACTTGAGAATGTTTGCTCTAGGGATGTCAGTCCAGAATTGAGTGACAGGTCACTGGTTAGCCAAGTGATCTGATAGTTACCTCAGGGGCGGTGCTTAAGCCATCATCTTGAGGGTTGGGTAAAAACTAAGGAAAGGGAGGAGTTTAATTTGGACAATAGATTGATACTTATACTTCGAGCCTGTGGAATTTCCGTCATTAATCGCAGCCTGCCGGCAAACAACACAGATCGACCTAAAAGGTAAATTTTACGGTCGCATTCTGTTTTGGCGATTAATGGAAAGTTCCCAGGTAAGAGAAAATATTAATTTTAATCTTGTATACTTAGGTTAGGGAGTTAAGCTTTTAGTCTATACTACCTTTTCCTAATTTGTCTGCACATTCTGCTTGAAATAGTTCTTTGTGAATGTTCAGTATCTCAGTTAGGGAACTGCTAAACTATTCCTATTTCTTGTATGTTTGTGTCACATGTTTTTCATTGTATGTTTTCAGGTGTATAAAATAAGATGTGAACAATGACGTTTGCTATAATGAAATGTAATTATATTGTTTTCACGATCAGCCAAAATATGAGTTTGGACTGTGGGAAATGATGCCCAAATATGTGCAGGGATGTTGCTACGTTTTGTGTGCCCACCATGTGCTCACTTAATGTGTTCACCTAAACAGGGGATTTATAACCTCAGGGGAAGAATGATGGGTGTATAGAATTCACTGTCACTGAAAGATAATATTCAGGACAGCGTGCACATATAAATTGTTTGCGTTTTCAGCACATAACCTGCGCCACATGTGTATGTCAAATCTATGTCAGCCAGTTGTTGGAAGTCTGAGTGATGACGGACAACAGACTTAGAAAGTCAACTATCATGACATAGCATGAAGAGGGAAGGCAGGATATGTGACGCCCATGTAAGACAAAAGACCTTCAGACTAGACTGGAGAGGATGTGGAATATGAGGAGGAGTGATGGGATATATTTTATTATTATATGTTGTATTAATTAATACATGTATTCTTAGTGTAAGTCAAGATACTACACGTATGTGTTTTGTTTCCATGATTACAGCGCCCATGTGACGATCAGTCCATGAAAGAGACTACATTGTGTTAGACTCGGCCAGCTGGGGACGAGGTGGAGAACGAGGTGGAGAACGAGGTGGAGAACGAGGTGGGGATGAAGTGGAGAATAAGCTGAAACAGGCAGACAACAGGCAAGGAAGAGTTGGACAAGCTTGACAGTTCCTCACGGCTGTCAGAGGCTTATAAGTTGAGTTAACCCCTTTATGTTAACCTATTATCATCATTATCATACCACTCTAACCCCCGAGCTGTTTTTCTCGCTGAAGCTTACCACCATCATCAAGTTAACCAGTCACTGTTTGTGTAAATCAACAAACTGGGAATTTCATTGTAGTAAATAAAGCTGTACGTCAAGTTTTAAACTACATAGTTTGTTAAATTCCAAATGTCTGTTCTTACATGTTTAATTAAACTGTTAAGATAGATTACCATTTGGTGGGGGCTCAAATAATATAATAATTCTTTAATTATTAATAATAACACCGGGAGAAGGTAGATGACGGAGGAATCACTTGCCCTGTCTAATAATTCATTAACATTAAGTATGATAGACATCTAAAATTCCTTGCCTTCTCTTGTGGGTACCAAGTTCAGCTAATGTTAATATACTTAACGAGCCAATAGGGCTGTTTTCTTGGATATCCAGGACTTTGTCTGAGAGCAACATAGCTCAGATTTTAGTTCGGTGTATCTAGTGGAGAGAATGTGTTGAAAGGAAGATCCCTACTCAACAACATGAACATTTAAACCACGCGTCACGTCACAGGTATATGCCTGGGAAACGCTTCGTAATGCCAGGATGCGGGGTTCGATCCCAGCTGCGGGCCATGCGTACGTTACGAAAGTAGGATCAAGAAAGCCGACCGTCCAGAGCAATGGCAAACTACTTGACGTAAATTTGTCTAGAAAAACCACACAACAGCCAGGGGCTGTTGGGGTTAGTTCTGCAAAGCCATGTAAAGGATACGCAACTAACCTTTTATATGCCTGGAAGAGAGGAAGAGGAAGCCAAAAGAGAAGATGTTTGCAGGATGTGGCGGATAATCTTCGAATGGGTGTTTCGGATGTGGGACATCTTGCTTGTGATCGAGAAGTATTCTGGAGTGTTGCTATGGGAGCAAGGTTCTGCAAAGCACACGCTACTGACTGACTGATTATAGTATTGACAGTCATGTATGTATAAGGAAGCCTTCTGTCTCGTGTAATATTTAACAATTTCTTACACAAACGATTTTCTATGCCAAATATTCAAACTGTCCAGCATCTTATCTCTTTGTCTAATTTTGCCCAACCTCCCTTCAAACATTCCATTTGCCACAAGGTACTCCAGTTTTTTTTAAATTTTGCTATAGTTTATTGTCTCCCGATTCTGGTAATCAGATTATGGAGTAATTTATTGGACATCTTCATTGATTTTTTTTAAAAACTTGTCCAGGGTATTTTTAATCATTCGTCTGTAAAACCATATCTCCGCTACTTCCAAATCATTTTTCTTTCACCGTCCAACTGTCCCTGATTCATTTTCGTACATCAAAATAGTATTCATATCATTCTTGATAATTTTCTACACATAACATCTTTAATGATCTTCCATCTGCTGTTATCTTGTTTCCCAAGTATTAAACTTGCAATAACAGAATGAGTAAAATCAACACTCGTAGAAGAAGAGGGAAATTGAAAAAACAGAGAAAGCACTTTTGTGGGAAATTACACTTTTTTTCTTCAGCGAGGCATTCTAGTCACTTCTTATTTCTCGTTCTCACTTAAAATGGCGAATCATAGTTGCTAGTTTGTTGTATAATTATATGGCGAACCTCTTGGTTTGTAATGTGGGCTTTGTATGATATGCCAAGATTCTGAAACATCGCATTTCTAATGCTTGTATCTTCCTTTCGAGTTCAGCTGTTAAGATCCCCGTTTCACAGCCATATGTAAATGTACTAACAGCTAGTGATCTGAGCAATCGAATATTAGTTTTGCATGAAATGTTTTTGGATCCCCATAATATTTGCTTCTTGGTAAGGACTGATGTTGTCTGGGCAATCCTAGACATGATTTCTGGGTCCTAAATATTTAAAATGATTAAATTGTTATAATTTGTGACCTATAATGTACATTGGTGAAGGTATGCCAGCTGAATTATTAGTCATTACTCTTGTTTTGTTCTCAGCGTTTATATCCATGCCATACTTTCATATTTAGTTTAATTATAGTTCGACACATACTTACTGTTCCATGATTTTGTTCTAGAGCGTTAGTCATAATTCTTTCTAAGGAAACATTGAGCAGTGTTGGGGAGAGGGTACAGCCGTGACGGACTCCTTCTGTTGTTCGGAACCAGTTCCCCATTTGTTCGTTCAGCGTGACAGCACTACTGGCCTTGGCGTTAAGCTGTTCTATATTAGTACTAGGAATGAGAATTTAACCCATATTGTACTTTTTCAGTGTCCAAGAGTGCTGTATGCCATACTCTGTCAAAGGCCTTGTTGAAATCAATGAACACAAGATATAGATGTGTTTGGTGCTGGTGGTATTACTCTGATTATATCATCAGTACGCATGAATTTATGTTACAACACTGTGGCACAGTGGTTAACGAGCGAGTAAAAACTTATAATTAATTTATGTGATTAAAAAAAAGGATTACCACACACTTAGACATCATCATCATCATCATCAAAAACCACTTCTGCTGTTAAGCGCCGTGGAGAGGTATAATTTGCGATCCAGTGCTCGTTGGCTGCCACTGGCTATTGTCATGCCGTGAAGGCTTAGAGTGTCTTTAATGTTTTCATTCCATAAATTTTCCGCGGCCGTCCTCTTGCTCTTGTAGTTGATCTTCTGAGATGTAGTGCTTGTGATGGTATTTGATCTTGCTGCATTCTAACGAGATGGCGAAACTACTTGATCTGCTGTTTCTCGATGAATCTAGTACAAGGTATTGTTTCCAAAATTTGCTGATAGTTTCATTATTAACGCGATCTCAGATGGTTAGGTTGGCTGCTTTTCTCAGGCACCTCATCTCGCAGGTGGTGATTTTGCGTATATGGGCTTTAGATAGGGTCCATGTTTGGCGCTGGTAGCTTAATGTTAGAATGAATATGCTGTTAAAAATCTGTCTCTTTTGCACTCATAGTTATTCTTGGATGTGATGTCTAAATCATGGTGACTATTGGTATATAAGTGCACTTGCTTTCTGACATCTGGTTTCTATATCTCTGTCAATTCTACCATCTTTTGTGATCATACTTCCTAGATATTTAAACTAATTAACTTGATTCAGAGCAGAACCATTCAACTGGTTTTTTTTAACTTGCACTGTTTCGGTTTTGTTTGCATTGATCTTCATGTTGTATTTACTGCATGCTGAGTGTAACCTGTTGATGTGGTCTTGCCGTCTATCTTCTTGTTACAAACTTAGTAATGTGAGTTATGTAACTAAAAAGAACACCGTCTCTCAATTTTGCTGACAGATTGTGTATTTTAACTCTACGTAAATGAAGTTATTTCTCTAAGAATACCTGGTGTAACTTTTGCTAGCAGGTTCCCGCCAAATAGGTTTTTCCCACTGAATCAAGAATTGGGGCGGAATTATTTTCGTTCCGTTAACCAGCAGCTCTTTGCGTTCGGCCCGGTCTCGTAAAAATGGGTATCAGACATACTTTATAATTTCTGGAAATTTTCCGGCTGGAAAGCTGATGAACAATGAAACTACATACCCCACCTCATAATGCTGTGGCCTATATTATAATATATGATAGCCTAACTTTTCACATATCTAAGGCATTGTTTGCTAAGTTTACCTCTGAAATATATTTGCAATGGTTAGTACAGGACTATTATCTCAACCGTTTGGACATTTTCAGGACAGCGAATAATTTCAAACGACGAACGGGCGCTCTGCTTTCAGTCCATTCCCTAGTCGTTTGAGCAGTAATGCTTGTAAAAACTGGCCATAATAAGATCACATCCGGTTTAGCGGTGTTGATGTTTTTGTCTGCTTGTAAGCTGAAACTAATGGCCAGATAGGACGCGATGAACCCAGTTTGATTGTTGTGAGTAGGGATACTTGGTAGCGACAGAGAAGCGGGAAATAGAGGCAAATGCTTGAAGGAATGCTAAAGGAGAGCTGTGACAAATACATGAGTGGGAACGGTAGAATCAGGAATTAAATGTTGGAGCTCCTAAGACTGTTATGTGATTGACCGGGAGGATGACATGTTTCCCAAGAGGAAAAGGCGATTGTTGCTTTAGTTTTTTATCTTTCCCTCAGAAAGTTCACAATGGATTTATATGGTTTAAGTATTACCTTTTTTTTGTAGTTATCATAGCCATTTATATTATTGTATCAATCTCTACATGTAAAGCTTCTTTATTTGTATTTGTTAAATAATATTTTAATACTTTAATTTTCATTGAAAATTTAATTACAGTACGTACATTTTAGAATGGAAAACTGTCTCGAATGAGTGACGTTCAACCCCACCAGGACTACACGACAAGTGCCACCATTTGGACGAGAATCAGCCTAGCGCAAGTCCCAGTAACCCCGTTTAAACGTAAGGTTATATTAGGGCCCCCGACCTTAGCTGTAAAAAAACTAGAAATTGCCTATTGGGGCGTATTATAGGCTGAGCACTTTCCAGGGCTTTATGTGGCATGCAATGCTAAGCCTTTTATATGGCGCACATACCCTTGTCACAATTATAACCCAAAGCTTCCCTTCAGGGATGGTGGTTGAACGTGACATTTCCACCCCCCCCCCTCCCCCCGCAAAGCACGAAACTGACTTCATTGATGATGTATGCAGGCAGATCACCAGCACAGAAATTTGCTTGAAGAATTAGTTACCCCGCTGTTTGTAATAAGAACTGTGTATTATTCCCTTGACTTCACCACTTGATGGGAACCGATAATATTTCAATTATCTACTCCTGTTCACACAAATTACCTACCCCTGACCACACAAACTGGTTTATAATTGGCCAGTAGAGTTCTCGGAGAGCACGCAGGGGGCTATCCTGCTAGACGAGGACAGACAACACAGCCACTTACCATTCCTTCCTTAGACCGCTGCATGTGGGTGGGGAGAGAAAGAGGGAAAAAACAACATGTGGTTAGAAATGCCTAGTAACCTGTCTCTATAAGGGCAACAGTTTGGCGCCTCAGGCCCCCACTCCCAGTTATGTACTGAAGTTTAATTTTTACATGTCTGCGTACACAAACACACACACACATACACACACACACAATATTACTTTTTGCCTTTCAGCCCATTGTTATTAGGCAATTTTCTGTATAAAATGGCAGGTAACTGGCTGCACTTGGGACACTTAGAAAAGTTTTTAGTTTTAAATCAGAGTCTGCTGATACAAATTCGTCATTTCTTTGCCTGGTGCCCAGAGGTTCCGTCACCCAGCTATTGAGTTGAGTGCTTGGTGCGACACTCTGGGCTGTGAATTTCAAGTGAAAATAATATTTCTATTTCTGATGTGCTCACTACTGCTCGTGTTGTAAACAGCACAGAATGTGACAGGAAAGTGATTAAGTACGGAATGGGTGTAATTATGCAGTATTGCGTTTACAGTGCCGGCTTTCGCAACTGACTACAAGCATCAACAGTGAGCTGCAGTAGTTCTGGTATGGGACTATTAGTGTTGTCGCATCTGACGGCAGTCTTATTATTTACTTTGTGTGTGTGACCTTTACTGCAAGATTTTACAGGAACTGACATGTTTTTTCGGTAGTTTTTTGAAAAAGGTGTTTTTTTAAAAGGGGGGGGGGTGAGGGGGGGGGGATGTCCGCTGGCAGAAAAACAGAGCAGTTTTGAGGCAACACGTCTGCACTGAAGCTATAATCTTCACCAATTATTTAAGACAAAACAATGCTTATCTCTCAATGCCTACCCCTACCCATTTCTAGACAATTTATAAGGGGCTGCCCTCCACCTCCCACCCCCACCACCCTAATATTTCCTGGGTGACGACACTCCTGTTTTCAATAGCTACATTTCCGTTGCCTTTAATTTCTTTTGCCATGTAACTATAATTGTCGAGCAGTTACATCCGTGGATAAGAAAAAGCAACACACTTTAAAAATAACATTGGCGTAATAAATCCACCCTTACTCCCACAATATTTTCAATCACCTCCACATATATACTTACCATTTTTTGATATGATATAATGTCATTAACTGTTTTATTTATCACTTTCATCTTGGTTAGTTTTGTCAACTCTATTTAAAACTATAAACGCTTTATGCCATCACAAACTCACAGTTTAAAAACTTGCAAAGGAAGTAGATCAAAAAACAATAAGTGAGTAATTTGATTTTTTAAAACCATCGACCGACCTCCCTCAACTTCTAGCAAAATATTAAAGAAAACGATTCGTTTGATAAAGCATTATGTAAAACAGTTATTTGAACCGGCAACCTTTAAGTCCACCCTATGAGACGGGAAAAAACTCGTGCAGAAGAGATTCTCCTGAATTTAATGCGGACTGGGGGGAAAAAGATGTCATAGAACAATATATGGAGTCGAAGCAGACGTCAACAACGATTCTTGTCATCTGAATTATCGATGCCATTATCACGCGATCCCCGGCGATAGGGAAACACTCCAAGGAGGTTGGAGCTAATCTCGCCATGACATCATCAATACCACGCAGTTTTTATTTTTTTACTCTGGTCTCGAGAGAATCATTGCTTGATCGTGGCCACAAGAGGGTCAGGGAGTAATGATTGTTACTAAAGTATCGGGATTTTATACTACTGCAATTTTCAGTTTGGTGGACATACAAACACACATATAGACAAACAAATCGACAGGCAAGTATATTTATTGACAGTAGACCAAAGAGGGGCAAAAATAACAGATACAAAAAGATGATACAAAATATATATACTATACACCTATATATACACAGATACACACACATATGGTGGACTGACCTACTGTTACCTGCTAGTCGTATAGTAAAAGGCGGCTAACTAGAGATTCGTTGAAACTGTGTTGGGCGGAAAGGAGTAAATATCGCAGCCTAGCTGTAAACCACAAGAAAGCGTGCCAACATAACGTTTGATAGGAAGCACAACGTAATTTAAAAATAAAGAGACATCGAGTTCATCCTCGGCAGTTAGAGGATTCCCCAAATACCCTACCGTTACTGCTTTTTTTGAGAATTATCTGCAAATCGCCAAGGAAGTAAAGTCTTATGTGTATGTAGACTGTAGGTTCCTTGCAGCTCTGGCAGATACACTCCGGCTTCAAGGAAAGCTCCCAATTAGTCGACTCTTACGACATGGTGGTTGTTTTATGCGATAGGGTAGATGTGAGGGTGGATCGCACACCCGGTAAACGTACTTAGGGTATGATTATACTTCAATCACACACACACACACACACACACACACACAAGAGCTTCTGTCAGCGTACTCATAAATATGCACGTGCACTCGCACGCTCACTGCCCTCTCCGGTATACTTTCATACTAGAACGGGTGAGTACATAACAACGATGCAGTTGAAGAGAAAAAAAATTACACGTCAGTGGGATAGCGGGCACATACGGCTATATATATATATATATATATATATATATATATTGATACATCTATCATTCCTCGATGGGTGATATGTTCAACATTACGCCGGCCACCTTTGCTTCACGGGACTTCACCTCGTATCCATTTTAGGTTGGGTCGACCTGGGAGCCAAGATCATTTATGTAACAAAAAATAACTGGTTTTATTCGGATTTGAACCCAGACATCAACAGGCGAGAATCTAGCCACTACACACTATGGTGACCTTAAAAGTAACAAGAGACAGGATCATTAAAGAAAAACAGAACAATGGTAGGCACAGTATGGGTAAATGATCTCAACGCACATCAAAGAAACAAGATAATCCGCTCAAGTGATCAGAAAGAAAACAAATCAGTCAGCAGTCAGTGCGTACTATATGAGAACAACAGGCTATAGTCAAGAGGCCGACCAAGGCAGAGTTGGGTGGAGGAGGTAAAAGAGACACGACAGAAACGTTGTATGACAGTAACACAAACTATACAAAACAACTAGCAAAAGACAGGAAACTACACCTGACAGCTCTGCGAGACTCTTTACGGCGTAATCAGTAGCTCAGAGGAAAAGAAGAATTCGAAGTATAAAAACAGCAGTTACTAGCCCTAGGTAGACACGTCAGAATAAGGCAAGCCTGAATCGGCTTGCTCACGAGGTGCAAAGCAACAGAGCCAGTGGTTTTCTCATCATCATCATTATCATTATCATCATCATCATCATCATCATCATCATCATCATCATCGTATGCCGTGGTTATAACGTAGGCTCACACGATCTCCAGAATCACGGATCATGTCTGTGACTTTCTAGAGCGCCGTATTTAGAGCGACGTTCTGTAAAGGAGCTGACGCGCTACGATCAATCAATAAATAAATTTCAACTGTGACCACTCTCAGCAATGGGACAGAAAGCATTGCTGCTTTCTGCCCTGTCCGCTATATTTGTGGTAACTAATCTTGTCTTCATCTCATCTATTAACGTTTCTTGTCTTCATCTCATCTAGTAACGTTTCTTGTCTTCATCTCATCTATTAACGTTTCTTGTCTTCATCTCATCTAGTAACGTATCTTGTCTTCATCTCATCTATTAACGTTTCTTGTCTTCATCTCATCTAGTAACGTATCTTGTCTTCATCTCATCTATTAACGTTTCTTGTCTTCATCTCATCTAGTAACGTATCTTGTCTTCATCACATATAGTAACGTATCTTGTCTTCATCACATCTAGTAACGTCTCTTGTCTTCATCTCATCTAGTAACGTCTCTTGTCTTCATCACATCTAGTAACGTCTCTTGTCTTCATCACATCTAGTAACGTCTCTTGTCTTCATCTCATCTAGTACCGTATCTTGTCTTCATCACATCTAGTAACGTCTCTTGTCTTCATCACATCTAGTAACGTCTCTTGTCTTCATCTAATCTAGTAACGTCTCTTGTCTTCATCACATCTAGTAACGTATCTTGTCTTCATCTCATCTAGTAACGTCTCTTGTCTTCATCACATCTAGTAACGTCTCTTGTCTTCATCTTATTTGGTAACGTCTCTTGTCTTCATATCATTTAGTAACGTCTCTTGTCTTCATCTCATCTAGTAACGTCTCTTGTCTTCATCTCATCTAGTAACGTATCTTGTCTTCATCTCATCTAGTAACGTCTCTTGTCTTCATCTCATCTAGTAACGTCTCTTGTCTTCATCACATCGAGTAGCTTCTTTTGTCTTCATCACATCTAGTAACGTCTCTTGTCTTTATCTCATCTAGTAACGTAACTTGTCTTCATCTCATCTAGCAACGTCTCTTGTCTTCATCTCATCTAGTAACGTCTCTTGTCTTCATCTCATCTAGTAACGTCTCTTGTCTTCATCTCATCTAGTAAAGTCTCTTGTCTTCATCTCATCTAGTAACGTCTCTTGTCTTCATCTCATCTAGTAACGTTTTTTGTCTTCATCTCATCTAGTAACGTCTCTTGTCTACATCTCATCTAGTAACGTCTCTTGTCTTCATCTCATCTAATTTTAAATTGTGCTGTGAAACGCGACAGTGATGATGCAAAAAAAAAAAAAAAAGACAGCAGTCCAACAAAAACAACACTGTATCCTGTTCCAAGTAATGCAGATCTCACCCTGAGAAGTTTTCCCCCATTCATTCATGACCCTGTTGGAACTGACAGTGTTTCGCTACAGTTCCTTCTCTGAAACTGTCTGGACACAGCGTTAGAAAACTAACAGGTTGGGCTATCTGCGATATGACAGCTCTAATTTGTCCAGTTTACGCCTGTTAATTGCATTTGGCGGGCCCTTGAAATCCGCGGGAGCCAAACTATAACCACTAGAATAAAAAGTTCAGCCGCTAAACCGATTACTTGCCAATCATTTTGCGCGCCTGTCGTCCCAGGATGCTTCTTCCAATTGTCTTTCGTCACTACTCCATCTACGTTTAGGATTCTGTGAGCAAACATAGGTCTCTCGAATGTATTTATAAACAGGTTGCTGAGTCGTTTGCTTTGAATTTGAAAAGGGGAAAAAAAGTGGAGATTCATTCCTGCAAAATAATGTTTATAAATTATCAAGAAGTATTGCAGTGAAACAGCAACATAGATCAATCATTTCATGCAAAAGGTAACCGAGATGTTGGCGCACCCCCCTCCCTAGCAGAAAATCCAAATTTTCACAGTTTGTGCACCTGCCATGCGGACCCTAAATGGTCCGATTTGTGGCCATATACAACTTAAACAGTAGGAACATTGCAGTAGTAAGGACAAGAGAGTTCAACATTCCTGTTGTTATGCTCACGTGTCGGAGCAATCGCTAAATTATTTTAACTTCTTTCTATCAGAAATAACAGGTGACCCACTGACCCACTCTCTCTCTTTCTCTCTTTATCTCACATCTCTCTCTCATATTCTCTCTCTTTCTCTCTCTATCTCACATCCCCTTCTCTCATACACACATTCTATCTCTTTCTCTCTCTTACATCTTACATCTCTCTCTCTCTCACACATTCTCTCTCTATCTTATATCTCACATCTCACATGTCTCACTTTCTCTCTCTCTGTCTCACATCCCTCTCTCTCACACATTCTCTCTCTTTCTCTCTCTCTATCCCATATCCCCCTCTCTATTTCTGTCTCTTTCTCTCTCTCTACCCTACATCCCCCTCTCTCTTTCTCTCTCTATCTCCCATCCCCGTCTCGCTCACACATATTCTCTCTCTCCCGCTCTCTATCTCACACCCCCTCTCCCTAGCCCACACACACATTCACCCACACACACTGCTGACACTAGGTAGCTCCCCTCCTCTAGTACTTGTTATGGAGGCAAGGCAGCACGGCGTACCCGTTTCTATTCTCTTTAAGTATACAGTATTGGTTTACGAATTCCATCTTGTTTCAAATGTATTATTATATTTGATTATTACTCAAGATAGTAATACTATTAAGCTCATAAACTAGGATTAGGCCCTCTAAGTCGCTCCATTTGTGTCAAATAATATGGTGACAGGATCGCCCCTGCTCACTTGCCTGAAAGTTTTCTCTACTACTCCCAGGCTACAAAGAGAAAACAACTTTTTAGGAAACGCACATCTGATAAACATTTGCACGTATCATTACGCGGCACTGTGCCACCTCTTCGGGTCACCTCAAACTGGTAACAGATAAAATAGGAGAAAGCCGTGTCAGTTCTTTACCCGGGCTTGTAAAGGGAAGCAAGCAAGTGTTAGCCCGCAACCTGCCATATACATTGCAGGAGGCCATTAAAAGGAAGTTTGAGATAAGTCTGGCTGCCTCAAACCAAAAACAACTTTCCTGCGCAGTCCAGTCGAACAAAGTTCTTGAAAAGTGCTACAAACTCTATGCTTTTATCCCCAGTGTTGTGTTCTGTTATGTACATAGTGTTGTGAGCTACAGTCATCATTGCTGTATTCTGCTAAGTGACTGAGGAGGCTCTATGGCAAAGTTGTCAGTTTGGTATTCTACATGTTTGAGGCTCTATGCTTAGGTCTTCAATGTGGTATTCTGCTAAATGTTTAACGTGCTATGTTAAAGTTGTCAGTGTAGTGTTTTGCTAGATATTTGAGGCTGAATGCTAAAGTTGTGGGTGTAGTATTTTGCTAGATGTTTGAGGCTATATACTAAAGTTGTGGGTGTAGTATTTTGCTAGATGTTTGAGGCTATATACTAAAGTTGTGAGTGTAGTATTTTGCTAGATGTTTGAGGCTCTATACTAAAGTTGTGAGTGTAGTGTTTTGCTAGATGTTAAAGGCTCTGTACTAAAGTTGTGAGTTTAGTGTTTTGCTAGATATTTTAGGCTCTATACTAAAGTTGTGAGTGTAGTATTTTGCTAAAATTGAAGTTTTACGCTAAAGTTGTCAGTGTAGCATTCTGCTAGACGTTTGAGGCTGTATACTTAAGTTGTGGGTGTAGTGTTTTGCTAGATGTTTGAGGTTGTATACTAAAGTTGTGAAGTGTCGTATTTTGCCAAAATTGAAGTTTTACGCTAAAGTTGTAAGTGTAGCATTCTTCTCGATGTTTGAGGTTCTGTACTAAAGTTGTGAGTGTAGTATTTTGCTAAATGTTTGAAGTTCTATGCTACAGTTCTTATTTTATTATTATGATATGTGTGTGATATTGTGCTTTAGTTGTCATTGTAGTATTGTAATATGTCGCCGAGGTTCTATACTGTAGCTGTCATTGTAGTATTCTACTATGTCGTTGAGGCCTAATGATATAGTTGTCATTGTAGTATTCTACTATGTCGTTGAGGCTCTATACTATAGCAGTCATTGTAATATTCTACTTTGTCGTTGAGGCTCTATACAATAGTTGTCATTGTAGTATTTTAATATGTCTTTGAGGCCTAATGATATAGTTGCCATTGTAGTATTCTGCTATGTCTTTGAGGCCTAATGATATAGTTGCCATTGTAGTATTCTGCTATGTCTTTGAGGCCTAATGATATAGTTGCCATTGTAGTATTCTGCTATGTCTTTGAGGCCTAATGATATAGTTGCCATTGTAGTATTCTGCTATGTCTTTGAGGCCTAATGATATAGTTGCCATTGTAGTATTTTAATATGTCTTTGAGGCCTAATGATATAGTTGCCATTGTAGTATTCTACTATGTCTTTGAGGCCTAATGATATAGTTGTCATTGTAGTATTTTAATATGTCTTTGAGGCCTAATGATATAGTTGCCATTGTAGTATTCTACTATGTCTTTGAGGCTCTATACAATAGTTGTCATTAAAGTATTCTATCATGTTGTTGAGGCTCTATACAATAGTTGTCATGGTAGTATTCTGCTATGTCGTTGAGGCCTAATGATATAATTGCCATTGTAGTATTCTACTATGTCGTTGAGGCCTAATGATATAGTTGCCATTGTAGTATTCTACTATGTCGTTGAGGCCTAATGATATAGTTGCCATTGTAGTATTCTACTATGTCTTTGAGGCCTAATGATATAGTTGTCATTGTAGTATTTTAATATGTCGTTGAGGCCTAATGATATAGTTGTCATTGTAGTATTTTAATATGTCGTTGAGGCCTAATGATATAGTTGTCATTGTAGTATTCTACTATGTCGTTGAGGCCTAATGATATAGTTGCCATTGTAGCATTCTACTATGTCGTTGAGGCCTAATGATATAGTTGCCATTGTAGCATTCTACTATGTCGTTGAGGCCTAATGATATAGCTGCCATTGTAGTATTCTACTATGTCTTTGAGGCCTAATGATATAGTTGCCATTGTAGTATTCTACTATGTCTTTGAGGCTCTATACAATAGTTGTCATTAAAGTATTCTATCATGTTGTTGAGGCTCTATGATATAGTTGTCATTGTAGTATTATGCTGCGCGTTTGAGGCTCTGTGCAATAAATGTCATTGTATGATTATGTTATTAGTCTGAACCGGTGCTACACTGTCATTGTGGTTTTCTCTTAAGTTATTACATTACTGCCTTAGTTATTAAAATTATATTTAGTTATGGTCTTAGTAAGAAAACTACGTGTCACCGATTACTTTCCTGTATTCTTAAGTTGTAGCATTCCTTTCAACTCAATCGTCTATATTTTCGTGCCTCATCTATCGTCCTTTCTTTCTTATTCTTGTTGTACATCTACTGCCCATTCCTTCCTGTTCTTGTGCTGCATGCAACCAATGACTTTTCTTTTCTGTTTTCGTACTGTCGACGTCTGTGGCTAAGGCGTTGCGAACGTACTTTATAATGCTGGAGTGCCGGGTTTGATCCCAGCTGCAGGCCTTGCGCCTTGTGTTAGTTTCGACAGTGGTATCAGGAAAGCTGAGGCAAATTGCTAGACGTAAATTTGCATAGAAAAGCCACAACAGCCAAAAATTGCTGGGGTTGGTTCTGCAAAGTCCTGTGAAGGATAGGCAGCTAACTTTTTGTTCTGTGACATGTCGACAATCTTTTCCCCGAAACATTTCATCCTATCAGTACACATGGTAATATTCACTCCGTCATAAGTTGCCGGAAATGACCATTCCGATCTCTAAAGATGATCTTGATAGTACACAGCAGGGTGCCTCATAATCACCCAGATGTCTTAGATTTACGAGCCTGTCAGACGCAGCCCCGCCGAAAACAACAAGTGGATTTGCTTGTGAACTTCTCCTTGTGCATAAATTGTGATAGGAATCTATGACGGGGATCCGGGAAACTCACGAGACACGTATGTACAACATAAAGCCCTGGGAGTTGTGTGATTGTCGACAGATAAGGTTGTGTGATAATTCAATAAACTCCTGAATTAATTATACACAAGTGGTAGACGGAAGACCTTCGTGGGGAGATGAATGGCTGACAATAGGTGGGAAATATAATATTAGTAATAATGGAAATTTCAAAAAGAAATCTCCCACAGTTCTATGAAATTCCAAAAGAGAGAGTTTGTAATATGAGTGTAGGAAAAGTCGGGCATAGTCGTTATAATGCAGTTCGAATGTAGGCAGGGTTTTCCCGGAAATGCACCTTCTTTCTCTGACTTTGTCTCTGTCTGTGTCTCTGCTGTCTGTCTCTCTGTCTGTCTCTCTGTCTGTCATGTCTGTCTGTCTGTCTCTCTGTCTGTCTCTCTCTCTGTCTGTCATGTCTGTCTGTCTGTCTGTCTGTCTGTCTGTCTGTCTGTCTGTCTGTCTGTCTGTCTGTCTGTCTGTCTGTCTGTCTGTCTGTCTGTCTGTCTGTCTGTCTGTCTGTCTGTCTGTCTGTCTGTCTGTCTGTCTGTCTGTCTGTCTGTCTGTCTGTCTGTCTGTCTGTCTGTCTGTCTGTCTGTCTCTTCTATCCTCTCTTTCTCTTTCTGACATTCTATCGGTCTCTTCTTTGTTTCTAACCACTCTGTCTCTCTTATTAGGCTGATTGCATTTAACTCGAACCTGTATTTTTGCTCTCTCTCTCTCTCTCTCTCTCTCTCTCTCTCTCTCTCTCTCTCTCTCTCTCTCTCTCTCTCTCTTTCTCTCTCTCGCACATACACTCACACACACACACACTCTCACAAACACAATATATTCAATATTCCTGTTATCAACCAGAAAATACACGCCATTTTCATTTTCACTTTATCAGTCAGCCTGCATCTTTCAATGTTCGTAACAATCTAATTGAAAAATCTGCATTAATTACCGACACAATTTCAACATCTAAATCAAATCATTTTTTATTCCGATAGAATTTCTTCCAAAATTATACAACGTTATGAAGAAAAGACTACCTCGGGAACATAACCAACAACTACAAAAGTCAATATAACCATTTTTTTATTATTAAAAAAATTATTTAATTAAATTTCAAACGATAAACCTTTTGCATTGTGCATAGCTTCAGTAGGACAATTATCCTTTTTTTGTATGAAACTGTAGAATTAAATGCCGTTTATGAATAATATTCAATTCCTAATCTGAATTAAATTTTGCCAGGTTTTCCCACTTTTCCAACGATGCAGCCAGTCAGCAGAAACACAGTGAACCAGAAAACCGGACAGATAGACCAGTGAACTAAGCAACTAGCTAAACAAACAACAAGACAGTTAACTATCTAGACATCAGTGAACTAAGCAACTAGCTAAACAAACAACAAGACGGTTAACTATCTAGACATCAGTGAACTAAGCAACTAGCTCAAACAAACAACAAGACAGTTAACTATCTAGACATCAGTGAACTAAGCAACTAGCTAAACAAACAACAAGACAGTTAACTATCTAGACATCAGTGAACTAAGCAACTAGCTAAACAAACAACAAGACAGTTAACTATCTAGACAACAGTGAACTAAGCAACTAGCTAAACAAACATCAAGACAGTTAACTATCTTTGCAACCAGATCAACTGGTCAGCTGGTCTATCAGTCAAACAATGAACGATCCAATCGTCAAAGCTTTCTTTTGAAGCATAACTCACTTATATGTACATTTACATTGTATGTCAATCATAAACAATAAACAATGTCAACATAATTGGACTTGGTCACACATTTGTAATTATAAAGCATAACAGTTATAATTTTGGAGTCGCCTTGGCATAGAGGCTAGACGCTAGCATGTCGATCGGAAGGTCGTGGGTTCGCTCCCTGGCGGAACTGGAATTTTTTCAAAAATGACCTTGACTCCAATGTCTACCATGCCTTGAATGGGTACTGGGTGCAGTTACGGGAAGTAAAAGAGGCAGGCGTTATGTTGATCACATCAACCATCTTGTGCCGATTGGTCTATAAAAATATAGGTCTAGCCCTATATGCCCTATAGGCCTAAAGGTGGGAGAAAGTGACTTTTACCCTAACAGTTTTAATTTATGAAACACTACTGAACGCAGCAATTGAAACTGAACCTGTGAGGTACACCCGACTTCAGAACTACCATGGAAAAAATACGAACAGCCAGGATAATACGACACTTAAACCCTAACCAGATTGGGCAGTAGGGAAAGGCAAATCAATGGACAAATTGGTTCTCGTGTTACGGAGTGAAATTTTCTCAAGGACCAATAATAATATTACATGTTGATTCAGAACTCCATAG
Source organism: Candidula unifasciata (assembly GCA_905116865.2). Lineage (NCBI taxonomy): Eukaryota > Metazoa > Mollusca > Gastropoda > Stylommatophora > Geomitridae > Candidula > Candidula unifasciata. The sequence goes on along the minus strand of CAJHNH020001804.1, from coordinate 81,004 downwards.
AACAAGTGTGTGATCGTTTACTGTCATTCCTTGTCTGTCCTTTGCCTCGTGTTATTATTTTCATTGAATTGAATTAAGACGTCCGGGTTTGGGAAGTTGGCTAGGAAACTCTCAAGACATCCAAGACAATGTCCAGGGTTTGTGAAGGAAACGGATGCGCAATCACGTGCAAGGTTATCTACCCTTGCATTTCTCTGCGTCTCTGGCCGTTCATTCAATTAGGGATATTGAACACACTGGCCTACAACTTGAGAGTGTTTTCATAAATGGACGTTTTCGGCAATACGAGGACGTGGTGAGGGTTGTGTGGTTGTGTGGGGTATGGTGGCATTAGTGGTCAGTGTATGCCAGCATTGTCTCAACTGTTTAGGATTTCATTCTCAGTTCACGAGGGATTACTTTCCTTCTCTCATCTCTCACGACGAACGATCGAAAAAGGATTTAGAGTCTGCTCATCAACATAAACTACTATGACGATTACACATTACTTAAAGCTTGTATTCGATTCTCCTGTCCCCTTACATCCTATGCAGTGTTTTCAATATCATTTCAGCTAGTCATTTTGTCATCGTTTGTCGTAGAGTGTGTCTTGGGCATCCTTGCTTCCTTGATCCGTTTGTTTCCCATTTAAGTACCTGGTTACAGCATTTGCCCACCCACACTGGACTACAAGTTATTTTGCTCCAGAATCAACTCCAAAATTATTTGACTGTTGTGTTTTTTTCTAAGCACATTTATGCCAGGTAGTTTGCCATTGCCCTACAAGGTCGGCTTCTAAAACCACTGACGAAACCAGTGCAAACCGGTCTGTTGCCAAATCGTCTGCAGCTGGGATCAAATCCGGCACCCTGTCATTAGAAAGAGTGTTCGCAACTTCTAAACGACGGACGCCGATACTGGGCTATGAGTATTCTGAAATACAGATCATTAGGAACACGAATTTAAAAAAAAAAAATCTAATCAATTCCCAATCCTGAAACAAGACCAAAAATCAGAAGTGGAAGAACAACCATAACTTTCTGTTTGAGTTTACAGCCGGTGAACACAAAGAGTAAGAATTCGCAGCGATACGTTGCAACCATGCTTTTGAAACGACCGATGTATCAGGTTTTGTTAGTTGACGTCTAAATCACAACAATGAATACATTGAAACATTCTAACAAAGAGATTTAGAACTGCGATCAGTCTTATATATATATTTGGAAATCAAAGAAAATCGAGCAGGCATGTAGAAATAATCGATTGATTAGGGAGATCTTAGTTGTTTGGTCAGGCTGGGAACAGACTTAGTCCATGCATCCGGGAGAACATAAAAAGATCCTTACATGTCTCTTAAACACTTCGATGATATATCTGGAGGAAAGGAAGAAGCTAAGAAGAGCTGGGAAGTTGATGATGATTTTGGTGAGAAATGATTATGGCCATTTTTAAAACGAGGTTTCTTTACTGTTGACCAGGGGCGCCAACATAAATAAAACATGAAGGGGTGGGGGTGGAGGGGTGTGTGTGTGGGGGGGGGTGGTTGTATGTGGGGGTGTGGTGATGGTGGAGGTGTGTTTGAGGGGGTTAGGGTGTGTGTGTGTGTAAGGGGGTCTTGTGGGGAAAAGGGGGGGGGGGGTTGATGAGGGGGAGGAATGGAGGTGTGTGTGTGTAGGTGTGTCTGTGGGATGGAGGTGGAGGTGTGTGTATATATATATATATATATATATGTGTGTGTGTGTGTGTGTGTGTGTGTGTGTGTGTGGTTTAGGGGGTTCTCCGCTTACAAATATTGGAGGTGTGGGTGGAGTTCGAAGCGCTTATGGCGTTTTTCTGTGATAAACAATAATAAAACTAATAGAGTGCTATTTTGCAAACACTTTGCAAACAACTAAGAAATCAACCAGCCAACAAAGAACCAACCAATCAACAAATGAATCAACAAACAAATATTAAATAAGTATAGGTTTTTGTTGTTGACAATTACGACTTACTAATAAAATGTGTTACATTTCAAAGCGGCTAAAACTGGCTACTTTAAATCGAATAAGGGCGTACACAGAGAGCTGTAAGAAAGAGTACCCTACTACTACCTCTTTTGTATGCCAATGACACCCATTTCAGAAAAAGATAGTTTTACTAATTTATTTTTTTTAACTCGAACTGGATAAATTGGAACCTTAATCGTAGATTTATAAGCACAAGGCCGCCATGACACGTTGAGTAGAAAGAATGTCAATAATTAAATCTCATATTATTCTAATATTCTAAAAAAATAAAATCCCGCGGGTACTTAGCGTCCTTTTTTTTTCTTTCTTTCCTAAATAAATTATTTAAAGATGAGCCTGTCAATCACTTGCAGTGTGTCAAAGGGTTATTGATTGTTAAGTATGTTCGGCCAATTTAATACCTTCTGCCTCAAGTCACTGTAGGCGGCTTCCCCCTGCCTACCACGTCTGACAGACTGTAAGAATTTGGGTCACTGGCTTAAGACTCATGACACAAAGAGTATTAGAAGGCAATAATAATCCGGGAGAGTAATTTAAAAAAAAATAAACAAGAATTAGGGAGAAGGTAAAACATAAAGTGCACGAGGAGGGAGAAAGATACATGTCACGAGCAAAACAATGGTTAGACGTGTCATCACTATCAGGTATCGTGTCGGTAAGTGATTTTCTCATAGTAAAACAGCGTTCAGAATCTCGGATCTGGTCGGGAAAGGCCATAACTGGCATGACAGAGAAAGGCAGGTTTAATAAGAGTGTGTATCTCCTGAGGAGTGGTTGGCCGAAGTATAAGAATATTGTGCTGTCAAACCCAGGTTACTTCTTCTATTCTTATTCTTCGTCTTCTTTGAGTTTACTAGGATCTAAACCCCAGGCGAAGAGTTCTAGTTGTTCGTCCACTTCTGGACTTAATTCTTGACCCAGAACTTGAGTTTTGCGGGCATATTCATTTTACAGATCTGACATATGTATACGCAGACTTTTGGTTCCTTGCCTCTCAGGCAGACTATGAAGGGAATACTTAATTTCGTCCACTCTACTAACTTGCTTGTTAAGGAAGAAGTGGGTATATTCTCTCTTCCCCCCCCCCCACACCCCTAGTGGGGCTCCAGAACGCATGTGGGCAACCCAGGTTCTAATTATCGGTAAGGTTATATGTATTGTCCATTCATGAGACACAATAAAACCCTAACTGGCACAGTTTGTGGCGACTGCACTTGCCATGCGGTTCTAAATCCCCAGGCTCGGAACCCTTGGCCTACACCGCAAAAAAACTGTTTAGACAGTAATGACGCTGCATCCCTGTCGAACTCAGCATAAAATAGGTACCAGAATGTATATCCTGGGGAAGCAAAGACGGCCGGCGTAATGCTGACCACGTTATCCACCTAGTGCCGATTGGTCTGTAAAATTATGGATGCTCTTCCCATATGCCCGATGCGCCAAAAGGCGTGAAAAGGGATCTTTACTTACCTACTATCCCTGTCGAAGGACGTTATAAATTATAACTGCAGGATGTTGTACATTGTCTAGGATGTTTTTAAATGATTAACACTGAATAACCAGGGGAAAAAGAAACTTGAGGTCAATGAATTGAGTTTCTTTTTAAAATTCTAGGAATCCCTATGACGGCTGCAAAAATCTATTTACAAAACTGTAAAGGGCAAATTCATAAAGACAGATTTTGCTCTTATCAGGACTTCGGGAATTTATTTAATTTAGCAAAAATATCGTATACCTTAACACGAGGGGAATGTCTCCATGTCCATTTAATAGCCAGAATATGGAGCCATTCCTAACATTTCTTGAGTAAACAAAACTTGTTGCACCGAAGTCCAGGTCGCTCACTGAATCCTCGGCAGACGACTTCGTCACTCGTTGGTTCAGTATTTGGGTCTGTCGCCTTCGATCACATCGACTCTTCGTGTGTGTTTCTCTGTATGTTGCTTCGTGTGTATTTGTGTGTTCGTCTTTTTGATAATGTGTGCGCGCGTGTGTGTGTGTGCGTGTGTGTGTGTGCGTGTTTGTGTGTGCGTGTGTGTGTGTCTGTGCGAGTATTTGTGCGTCTGTGGGTGTCAGTATGTGTGTGTATATCTCTGTGTGTGTCTATGTGTGTCAGTGTGTGTGTGTGTGTGTGTGTGTCATTATATATTTGTAGGTGTGTCTGTGTAGGTGTGGCTGCATGTGTATCTGTGTCTGTCTGTGGCTGTGCGTGTCTATGTGTGTGCATCTGTGTGGGTCTCTATGTGTGTGTCTATTATAAAATGTCTGCGTGTGTCTGTGTGCATGTGGCTTTGTGGGTATCTCTGTGTGTGTGTGTGTGTATTTTTGATAATGTGTGTGCGTCTGCGTGTGTCAGTCTGTGTGAGTGTTTGTACATCTATGAGTGTATTTGTATGTATGTGTGTGTGTGTGTGTGTGCTATTATGTGTCTGTGTGTGTGGCTGTGTGTGTATCTGTGTCTGTCTGTGGCTGTGAATGTCTGTGTGTATGTGGTTTTGTGTGTATCTGTGTGTATCTGTGTGTGTCTCCATCGGTGTGTCTATTATATAATGTCTGCGTGTCTCTGTTTGTGTCCGTTTATGCGTCTGCGTGTATGTATGTGTGCGTGTGTGTGACTGTGTGCGTGTCTGTGTGTGTGAGTGTTGCGTATGTTTTTGTTGATGTGCCTGTGACTGCATGTATGTGTGTGTCTGTGTGCGTTTATGCCTGTGTGCGTCGGTGTGTGTGTTTGTATAGGTCTTTTTGTGCGACTACGTGTATGTATGTATGTGTGTGTGTGTCTGTATGCGTCTGGGTTGTGTGCATTTGTGTTTTAGAGCGTGCGTCTGTGTGGATGACTGTGTGTATGAGTGTGCATGAGAGAGAGAGAGAGAGAGAGAGAGAGAGAGAGAGAGTGTGTACGTATGTATGTGTGTATGTATGTGTGTATGTGAGTGTATATATGTATGCGTGTGTGTGTGTGCATGTTCGTATGTATGTGTGTATTGGGTGCCTATGTGTGTGTGTAAGTGAGTGAGTGGGTTTACGAGTGTTTGTGGGTGTGTGTGTGTGTTCACGCGCCAGCGTGCGCACATATTTTACCACCCATGCTTTTGTTTTTGACTTGATATTCATAATATGCATATTATTACATGAACATAACATGCTTTATTAATGAAATTCAACTGCTGTGTGAAAGATGGGAGTTTGGAAGGGCCGAAAGTAAGGCCTGCGTGCCTATTTTTGAAACCCTTTGAAAATAAAGTTCGTTCGTTCGTTCGTTCGTTCGTTCGTTCGTTCGTTCGTTCGAGTCTTTTTTATGGCTCTTGGTGGCGTGCAACGCTAAGCCATTTTATGTGGCACAATTTACCTGGTCACAATTATAACCTAAAGCCTACTCCTACGCTGATTAAATTATTGCCAGCGGGGGTGGGGGCGGGGGGGGGGGGGTGGGTGGGGCGGGGGGGGGTCTCAAGGCGACTAAGCCCCTAGGTGACGGCGTTCTTGGCATTTGAGTTAGAGTCTGTTGAACTAAAGAAAAACTAGTGGAACGTTGTAGTGTGGTTTACTGCTTGGCTGCAATATCTGCACCTATCCACCTAACACTTCATATTTCCACAAACCCCTAATTAGTCGCAATTGACGACCTGCTTTTTTGGGACTGGTGAAGGGGATGTATACTAGGGCTGTACCGAATATTCGCTTCGTATTCGCTTCGGGACCGAATAGTGGAACGAATAACTATTCGGTATTCGGCCGAATAGTTGGGGTCGGGCCTAACACGAATAGTGGTTACATTACACTCGTTTCTGCATACACTGCGATTGACTGAAATAACTCTCTCATTAACACAATAGTTGCTGTTGCCTAAGCCTGTCGTAGCGGGGGAAACTGCGTCCTGGTTGTGTGGTACAGCAGCTGGCAAGGTCTTTGCCTGCTGACTCGACTGAGACATTACAGTAGAGGTTCTCAAACTGGGTTCGTATGCTAGGGGTGCCGCGGCGAAAATCAAGAAAAGTCGGCTATAAATTATGACATTATTAAAGAAGGCATGAAGATACGTACAAGTTAAAATTTAAATTTTCTTTCCTTGCCACTGTCGAAAAGAGGGCAGGCGACAGGCATTAACTGCATTTTATACAATGAAGAACATCTTATGCAATATGTCTTTGTCATTGAAGGTTAGAAAAAGAATTCTTGCTTGCTACATACATCCAGTTTTAACAAATGGCTGTAAGTCCTGGACAATCAGTAGGCAAGCCAATTTTTATGTTAGAGAATAGGTAATGTTTTTGAGGCTAAAATTCTTTTGAGACTTCGGAGATGTAGTTTTAAGAGAATAGGTAAAAAGGAACATGTGATGACCACTGGAAAGATATGTGGAAGGAGGGACAAAGGAAGATAACGAGAGAAGATTCTTGACAATCTTGTAGCATGGCATGAAGGTGTGTCAGCACAGGAACTAACACATGCTTCAGGAGATCGCAGATTGTGGCGAGGCATAATCGCCCGCGTCAGTCGGCAAGGCACCTGATGATAATGATACACTATTCGTATTCGTATTCAGTCGAATAGTTGGTCCTACTATTTGTATTCGGCCGAATAGTGAAAACCACTATTCGTTACAGCCCTAGTGTATACAGTGGGTCTATTCGACCCTCTAACTCCCCCTCCCCCCCCCCCCCCCACCCCCCCGCCACCCCCACAGACCCCGTAATGGGACCCAAAACCCACAAGGGTAAACAGCCATAATTAAACCATGTTCTCAAAAAAGATAACCTTTCACAGAAGTATCCGCTCAGTTTTGCTATGACTGTTCTAGAAAGACTCCAGTGCCAACACAAAGCATGTAGCATCCGTGTGTTTTCTGTCAAGTGTAGTTTCCGTGACAAGTTTGCCAAACCCAGTCTCATTGTTAGCGCCTTAAAACACTCGAGAAAAAACCCATTAATTGTATTATCTTCTCCGTAGAAATCTCCACGGTATCTCCATGAGCACAAACAATTAGAAAATTATTAAAATTCTGGAATTTATTTTTAGCGAAATCGAAATCGACACTGAACTTTTGGAGTTAAAACAAAAATAGTGTTCTTCCTTGGCTGTTTGTGTCTATGGGTAATGTTAACAAAAGGGTAGGTGGGGTAGGGAAAACAATTAAAGGTCTTCACCCTTGGTAGAATTGTAATTAGATTTGAGGACCCCGACTTAGACCCCATCTCATTAAGTCTCACAGAATGTTAGGCAAAATGTAGTTGAATAAAACATGAGACTGGTCTTCGGGGATGGTTAGTCGCATATGGTCAAAGTGTGTTGGACTCGAAGTTTTGCTTGATTTCATTTTGTGTAATTTTACATTGCAAATGTGCTCGTAAGTGTGGTTAATTTATTATCTCCGTAGACAGCAGATGTGGCTGGCGTTTCGGTGAAAAAGTGTTTCGTTTGAGAAGTCTTGAGAATTCTCAAAACAGACTAAAAATAATTGTATTTTAGGGCCAGAAGTGGAACTTTGGCAATATAAAGGGTTTTTGTGCTGTTCTAGCGGTACTAGGAAATATAACCTGACGGATCGGTAGCTGTTTCATTAAGCAAAGGTTATTGCTAAGCATGGGATACAATGTTGCTGAATCGTATGTTGTGCTTCTCTATTCTTAGAGCTGATACTTTACAGTTCCTACCTGCACATCTTGGCAGTCTAAACCTAGAATAGGCCTATACAAAACAAGCTTAGCGTACTCTGCAGCTCAACTGTGGAATCATCTTCCACCGGAAATAAAAAATAACAATAACCCCTATAGATACAATCTGAAACTATTCGAATATTATCTCACTACAGACTATATGCACCGTTAAAAGATTATAGTATGTTAAGGCTATGATTTATTTCCATGAGATGTGTTAATTTTTTTTTTTTGGGGGGGGGGGGGGGGGGTTAAAACTGAAGGTTATTATTAAAGTTTAAAACTGAAGATGTCAGTCGAATGCATTCCAATGTTTGTAACTAATATTTAATTGGTTTTGATGATGTTTATATTATGCAACTTGTAAGACTTACATCATTTTTGAATAGGCTTATTATTATACTCTTTAAAACGTTCAAGTAATGTCAGTATAAATTAGAGCACATTCCAGCATGTGTAATTAAGACTTAAATATTGCAAATTTTTTTGTCTTTCCCTTTTTTTTTCCTTTTCTATATATCTTAAATTTTTAGTTGCGCATTATTATTATTATTATTATTATTATTATTATTATTATTATTAAACTATGAAATGAGGTACAAATGAAAAAATGTATGAAAGGAGCGGGGTGGAAGGGCAGAATGTTAGACGGACCTGCGTGCCCAATTCTTAACCCTTTGAAAAAAAAAGTTTGTTCGTTCGTTCGTTCGTAGGACAATTGTCTTCAACCTGCTGGGCGCCTCCCCCCCCCCCACAGGAAGTTTGAGCTCTTACCCCCTAGTTATTGCCACTGGTACTCCACAGGAGGTATTTATCCCCCCCCCCCCCCCCCCCCCCCCCCCCCCCCCCCCCCCGTTTTCCATCCCACGCGTATATGCATTCTGCTGAGAATCCATCGAGCAGGCTGCTTCGAGATACCAGCTAAGTGATTTTGTGTATTTGTGTAGTATTGTTTGATTTGTATGTGCTGATGAAGTTTCAATAGTCGCAACGTTCATGTTTTGTTTGTCTTTGTTATATGGTGAAGCTTAATAATATACTTTTCGTTGTGTTGTAATTCTTTCCTTAAGCAAATCTCGAGAAGGGTGTCGAGTACGTTTGAAACTGAGTGTGTCTGGGCTTGTAATAATCAGGATTTTCAATTTCAACAATCACCGAAACAAAACAACACTGCTCGCTTGATGTGGAGACTGAACTTGACTGTCTTGTCCAACAATTGACCAAACAATGCAGATATCATCAAGACAAAACAGTGCCAACCATCACAATGATATGACGACACTAAATAACCAGTTGTTAGTTTTTATTAGCAAGTTTTCGTTGTGTCCTTCTCTCTTTAATCATATGTTATGTGTAGTGGGGGGGGGGGGGGGTGGGGGGGTCCTTGCCATATACTCAATGTAGGGGGGCGGGTGTCTTGTTATATACTCTAAGGGCGCCACATGAAAAAGGCTGGAGACCAGTGTCCCAGAAACAGGTTTTGAGTCGGGAGTCTGGCTTACTTGGTAGGATAGTGCATCTGCCTAAGAGACACACAGATAAACCAGATCGGTAAAAGGGATAAGCACACAACACTCAAGTACTGAAACTAGACTCAGGCACAGAAGTGGACGAACAACCAGGACTTTCCGCTAGTGGTTGCAGCCGGTGAAAGAGAAGATGACAATTTCAAAGCACATCGCAACGACGCAATATTCTTTTAATCCCCTTCCCCTCCCTAACATCCACTAACCTCCACCCCACTCCCTTTAAAAAAACTGCTTAGGGTATCGATGTAGATACAAATCCCTGTTCATCTTATATCTTGACGCTTAAACAGTAGAAACTTGGTATAGTAGAAGATGCTTCAACGGTAGAAACTTGGTATAGCAAAAGATGCTTCAACAGTAGAAACTTGATAAAGTAAAAGATGCTTCAACGGTAGAAACTTGATATAGCAGAAGATGCTTCAATAGTAGACACTTGATATAGCAGAAGATGCTTCAACGGTAGAAAATTGATATAGCAGAAGATGCTTCAATAGTAGAAACTTGATATAGCAGAAGATGCTTCAACAGTAGAAACTTTATAAAGCAGAAGACGCTTTAACAGTAGAAACTTGATACAGCAGAAGATGCTTCAATAGTAGACAATTGATAAAGCAGAAGACGCTTCAACTGTAGAAACTCGATAAAGCAGAAGATGATTCAACAGTAGAAACTTGATATAGCATAAGACGCTTTAACAATAGAAATTTGATAAAGCAGAAGACGCTTCCACAGTAGAAACTTGATAAAGCAGAAGACGCTTCAACTGTAGAAACTCGATAAAGCAGAAGTCGCTTCAACAGTAGAAACTTGATAAAGCAGAAGACGCTTCCACAGTAGAAACTCGATAAAGCAGAAGACGCTTCAACAGTAGAAACTTGATAAAGCAGAAGACGCTTCAACAGTAGAAACTTGATAAAGCAGAAGACGCTTCCACAGTAGAAACTTGATAAAGCAGAAGACGCTTCAACTGTAGAAACTCGATAAAGCAGAAGTCGCTTCAACAGTAGAAACTTGATAAAGCAGAAGACGCTTCCACAGTAGAAACTCGATAAAGCAGAAGACGCTTCAACAGTAGAAACTTGATAAAGCAGAAGACGCTTCAACAGTAGAAACTTGATAAAGCAGAAGACGCTTCAACAGTAGAAACTTGATAAAGCAGAAGATGCTTCAACAGTAAAAACTCGATAAAGCAGAAGACGGTTCAACAGTAGAAACTTGATAAAGCAGAAGAGGCTTTAACAGTAGAAACTTGATAAAGCAGAAGAGTTCCCTGGTGTTATTCCGTACACCTGCAAACATAAGAATAACTAAAACAAATACATCATGAAGCAGGTGGTTAGAGAACGTCGCTCACATCATGGCTTAACTTTGCTTGGCTCATATAAATGTCAGTATCCTATGGTGCTGTGTGCGGCTGGTGTGTCTTGATAATTGTTTCTTGTTGTACACTTGTTCCTAAAGCCACGTTATGTTGCCATTTGGAAGGCGGCATGTTGAAATCTCCGAATGGCCAGTACAGCTTTCACATGTCTCATGTGCCATTTCTTTCCTATTGTTTTATGAGTGCTAGTGAATACATGTGAATTATTTTTAATGATAGATTGATGTAAGATGACATGCTAATTATCCCCCCCCCCCCCTTCTCTCTCTCTTCCCCCTACCCCATTTAGGGAATTCCGGATTTCCCCAGAAAAGGTTGTATTATAGGGATGTTACCGTTTGAAATAAACACCCACTAACTCTACTTCTAACATAACCCTGAAACCCCTGACCTATTAGAGTTTCACAAGAGCTTCAGAATTCCCCGTTTTCATGGGCAAAATCTTTTTGTGTGCATAAGTTCACATGATTATTCACCATTATCAGAGAAGGCCATGATATTCCATCCACTACCCAGCGAGAAAACAAATTAAGGGTAGGGGAAAAAAAAGGGGGGGGGGGTGAGGGGAACCAGCTAAGACATTTAATCTAATCCTTGTTGATTTAGAATGTAGAGGATTATAGGTTTGCATCTGTGGCTTAGGCGTTGCGAACGCGCTTCATAATGCTGGGATGCCTGGGTGGCGGGTTTTATCCCAACCGTGAACGATTTATCTTGTGTTGGTTTCGACAATAGTACCGAGAGCTGACCGTTTAGAAAACAATGGCACACTACTGAACGTAAAATTTGCCCAGAAAAACCACAACAGTAAAAAAAAAAAAAAAAAAATACTTGGGTTGGTTCTGCAACTTCCTGTAAAGGAAACGCAAATAATCCGAGGACTGTCGTGTATCTAAAACACACCGCAACATTAGGATGTTTAGAATAGGACGCTTTGATTTCAGCCGTATGTGTGTATGAGTGAGTGTGTTCGTGTGCGTGCGTGGGCACTTGTTTATTTTTTATAGGCTTATGACATCATCTTCAAGAACTTCTGAACCTCTCATTTGCATGTAGAGATTGTGTATGCTAGGGAATCAAATAAACTGGTTTAACGGGAGGGAAACCCAAATAATATTCGTTAAGTTGTGTTTATTTTACTTTCAATATTAAAGACTGAGTTTTCCGACTGTTTTTCTTATTTAGACACAAGGAGTTGGAGCCGCTGTGGTATTGCGGCTGGACCTTCGCCTGCGGATTTAAAGGTCGTGGGTTCGAATCAGAACGGAGCTGGACTTGTTTATTTTTTTTTCCATAAGAATCTACCTTGGCTCCCGGGTCGACCGAGCTTTAATTGGTTACAGGGTAAAGTCCTGGTAAGTAAAGGCGGTCAGCGTGTGATGTTGATCACAATCCCAACACCGATTGCCGATTAGTTTATCAATTACAGGTAGATCACTATATTCCTTTCTCCGTGTAGGTTCCAGGGCCTCATTGTGGGGAAAAACAAAAATGTACCCACTGCCTGCCCAAAAGCATGTCGTAAGTGTCGACTAACTGTGGAGCTTCTTTTGAAGTCGAAGTTCATCTGCCTGAGAGGCCAGGAACTAAAGGTCTGCATGCAAATAACTCAGACCTGTAGAACGGACGTACACACAACACACCATTTCTGTAACAAGACTTAGAGTGGAAGAAAAACCATAACTTTTCCGCCGGAGTTTACAGCCTGGTTAGATGAAAGGACTGGTCAATGCTGTGTCGAATAAACCATGTAACATATTTTCATCACAATAAATGCCGAGTTGTTTCCTTAAGAAGGCTAATGCAAGCTCGCTGACCTGAAACTTTCTCCAATAGTACCAAATGTTCCACTGAAACCTTACAACCAAGAGATCGCCTGCTTACTTTTAGAACCACGGTTACAAAGATCTCCTCAAAACCATCAATGAGCAGCACCAATATGACGCCAATTACAGAAGGAGAGATCAGAAGACTTTATCCACACCAGAGTTAGACTAGAATGTATACAGATAGTTCAGCCAAGATTAGTTCAGTATGAGTCGGAGCAGGAGGAATATACACAGAATGCCCAAATGCTTTAAAAATCAACCAGGCTGTACCAACAGGTGCATATTTTTCCAATTACAGATCAGAGGCACATGCACTTCTGGTGGCATGTTCTTTCCTGAATGGACAACAGTAAGGAAATATAGCAGAGTGGTCTTTCTGACTGATGCTATGTTAGTTATAGAAGCAATTATCAACCCAAAAGGCTAGCAGTTTGTAGACTTGACGCAACATCTGATTCACTTAGGCTTGTCAGTAGAACAATCTGTACTGCAGTAGATTCCAGGTCACTGGCTTGGAAGGCAATGAAATAGTGGAAAGATTGGCCAGAAGCGGCAGTGACATTGTACAACCACATGGTCACTTAACCCACCAAGAGACTAACCCACCAAGAGACAAAGATAATACAATCTAGTAATCAAGAAAAGTGGCTGGATACATACACCAAATTCTCTTCTCAAGACTCGCCTCATCGCCTCTCTAGAGAGGGACAGTGTGTTATATTCAGACTAAGGACTTGGCACAACAGACTTCGTCAACATATGTTCACATCTTCGGTGAAGGAAACACGGAGAGGTTTCCCTGCAGCATGGCACCCAAAAATGCTGAGCATGTGCTCCAACACTGTCAATTGTATATTGACATCAGAGACGCAATCTGGCCTGTTCCAACCACAATGAACTCAAATCTGTATGGTACAGGAGAAGATATGGACTGCACGATAGCTTTCACAAAGACTTATAATCTCCTGATATTAGGTTTTCTCACAACAGGATCGAAGAGGAAGAAGAAAAACCGAGTTAGCCAAGAAATATATACACAATAATCGCCTAGCAGTAACACGTATCGATATGTACGATATCTGAGGTCTTTGAATGAGTAACGGTAGCAGTGTTTTACGGAATTTTGTAAAATAACAAACTGTATAAACATTTTGGTAGTACATTCCTTCAAACACGAAGAAATGCATACAAGTTACACGTAATGCATAAAGTTACTAGTAATGCATAAAGTTACTACACTTGCTCAATGTGCTTCCCATTAGCCTCTAGACACTTCTCATAACCATAATATAACACATAGCTACCGTAATTAGATCTAAATATAACGGATTATATCACGTAATGATGCCTCTTTTTAAACAAATAGCCTCCTCCATAATAACGTTTATGCATTTCACTGCTTAGTGATTCATCATCATCATCAACATCATGTAGCAGGTCCTTTGCAGAATGTCGCTTTCATCACGGTCTGTCTGAAAGAAACTCGGTCTCTCGCCAGCTCTCCCGTCTCATGTACTTTCATACTCAAGTAGTCACTTATATCCTGTGCCCATCTTCGTATCGGTGGGCCCCTGCCCCTCCTTCCTGGTACCATGCCTTCTGCTATAATTTTTTTCTAATCCGTCGTGGCACTTGATATGACTAAAAGATGTAAGCTTCTTCAGAGACAGGAAGTTTAGCTATTTATTAGCCAATCTTCCTTGATGTTCAGATCTTTCAAGATGTCAATATTTCTCCTCTTTTTCGACCAAGATATTCTGAGAATCTTTCCATAGCATTTCAGCTCAAAAGCCCCAATTCTCTTTCTTAAGGACTGGAATATAGTCCACGACTCACATCCGCATGTTGCTACAGGGAAAGTGCATGCTCTCAAATTGGCAATTTCAGTGTATATTGCTAACACTGTATGTCACACAACCACACATGTCCAGTCTCTCTATTTGGTGAGCTAACATTTATGATATTAGGTTTAGGTTTAGTTTTAAACAACGGAGCAACATCATAGCACAAAGGTAGTAACACACAGGTGTTCCCTTCTACTTCTAACTCAAGCCTGAGTTTAAAGAATCTCAGCGCAGTACACGAACTCCATACCACTGACGAGGATGCTGAAAATACTTTGGGCAGATTTTTACTCCAAATTTTGCCCGGGCAGCACCGTTGGGCTATGTTTTTCGATTTCCAACTGCCAAGTTCAGCAACAGGATTACGAGCGCAACACGGGTGTCCGATCTGTCTACCCGGGCGTGAGAGGCGTAAATTATGATACTGAAGGAAAAAAGAAAGAAGAAAGAAAAAGACGGATGAACAAGGAAGAAAACAATATGAATAAAGGAAGAGGAAGACATGTTGAATATTTTAGCATGTTGAATATTTTAGTGTCTTGCGTTAGACAGTGCTAATAATAGCATATTCCGGTCATCAGTGTAAGAATGAATAGGGGAAAATAGTTATGGATTATTTACAGCACTGACTTTGAACAAAAATGAAACAAAATAATGCTTTGAGTACCTGAAGGAGACGACACTACAACTGCAAGCAAGCTGAAGTAACAATTCTGAGATCATGCATTTTTCTTGTGAAACTTTTCACGTGAATCATCGACTCCCACGAAGTCTTTGGAGAAAATCACAGTTTTTCAACGAAAGTGCTATGGACACATTCTTAAAATACAGTGGACCATGAAAAAAAAAAAAAAAAAAAACGTCGACATTCTGCATGACCTGAACATCAAGGAGAACTAGGGCATGAACAGTATCATCTCCCTAAAACTGAAGTATGTTTGACATGTCAAGCGTCATGGGGGTCTGGAGAGGACGGTGACTGAGGTATGTTTGACATGTCAAGCGTCATGGTGGTCTGGAGAGGACGGTGACTAAGGTATGTTTGACATGCCAAGTGTCATGGTGGTCTGGAGAGGACGGTGACTGAGGTATGTTTGACATGTCAAGCGTCATGGTGGTCTGGAGAGGACGGTGACTGAGGTATGTCTGACATGTCAAGCGCCGTGGTGGTCTGGAGAGGACGGTGACTGAGGTATGTTTGACATGTCAAGTGTCATGGTGGTCTGGAGAGGACGGTGACTAAGATATGTTTGACATGTCAAGCGTCATGGTGGTCTGGAGAGGACGGTGACTAAGATATGTTTGACATATCAAGCGTCATGGTGGTCTGGAGAGGACGGTGACTAAGGTATGTTTGACATGTCAAGTGTCATGGTGGTCTGGAGAGGACGGTGACTGAGGTATGTTTGACATGCCAAGTGTCATGGGGGTCTGGAGAGGACGATGACGGAGGTATGTTTGACATGTCAAGTGTCATGATGGTCAGGAGAGGACGGTGACTGAGGTATGTTTGACATGTCAAGTGTCATGGTGGTCTGGAGAGGACGGTGACTGAGGTATGTTTGACATGTCAAGTGTCATGGAGGTCTGAAGAGGACGGTGACTGAGGTATGTTTGACATGTCAAGTGTCATGGTGGTCTGGAGAGGACGGTGACTGAGGTATGTTTGACATGTCAAGTGTCATGGTGGTCTGGAGAGGACGGTGGCTGAGGTATGTTTGACATGTCAAGTTTCATGTTGTCTGGAAGGGACGGTGAATGAGGTATGTCTGACATGTCAAGTGTCATGGTGGTCTGGAGAGGACGGTGACTGAGGTATGTTTGACATGTCAAGCGTCATGGTGGTCTGGAAGGGACGGTGAATGAGGTATGTCTGTCATGCCAAGTGTCGTGGTGGTCTGGAGAGGACGGTGACTGAAGGTCTACTTTCTAGAAAACGAGGCAGAATCCGACATCCGCGGAAGTTGATACAGGACTATGAAAGCACATAGAGCCTGAGCATTGGTTAAAGAAAGAGCTACATCCAGGCGTGCCGTGAAGAGAGCGACGTTCTGTAAAGGACATACTGAAGGATTAATTAATTGGCTTTGAAGAATCCTTTCCACTAGATGTTCGCGGCCCTGCCCCTTTCCCCGACAAAGGAACAAGTTTAAGCGTTGGCGATATCTTGAAGAAAGAACAGCAACATCCAGCTTAAGAATGGAGATGGAGGCGGTCACTGCAGTTTTCGACTGGCTAGAGAACACGTCACATATATACTCATCGTGATTGTAACTGACTCAGAAATCACGCTGATGAGGTCAGGACAGGCATGCTTCGTGCATTAGGGAGGACACGGTTACGGAGTATTGTCTTGATTTTTTTTTTTCACAGGAAACGCCGGTGTGTTTTAAATGAACAGTCGGACACACTGGCTGGCTCTGCAAAACTTGATAGATTACTCATTCATGATAAGGCAGACTTGGTAAGGACCGTATAGGAGAGTGTGTACAGTTCAGAGGAGCAAATGGAGCAATACAGTCTGCTGAGATTGATTCAGCGGGTAGTGACGAGGGGGTGTGGCCGATGATCGACGCTCAGAGGAAAGGCAAGATGGATGTTTAATCAGAATGCTACTATTTTTAGCATTGGAAGCGCTTATGAGAATAAACCGAGTTCTGTAATGTTGGTTCTTGAATCAAGTTAACTCAACTCGGAAACGTTAGAATGTTTTGTTGTTGTTGTTGTTGTCAACAATACTGTAATCCTTCTTACAAAATCCTTTCTTTTTTTGTGTACCGGTACCCTCTTGTTTGTCCTTATAAAAAGCCCTCAGTACAGTAACTACTTGCTGTACTGTCCAGAGCTACGCACTCTCCACTGGGATAACTTTTAAAATTGATAGTTAAGCCGTATTTCATTGTGACAAAAGAGACTGCTTTTTGAACTGCAAAAGTTGTTGCTCCGTTCACTATGATATAACAAGTACAGCAGAGTACTTTCTGTACTGGCGAGAGTTAAAAACCAGCGTCATTCGTGGTTGAATACATATAGACAAACTCAGGGAGAATATATCATTTACAAAAAGAATGCCAAAAGTCAAAAAATAAATTGGATCTGCGAGAGATACTAACAGGCAAGAATAATTTGTACAGTAGAATTACAGAACACAAAAGTTAAAGAAGGGAGCAACGCCAGAACAAGGTTACAAGAATGCCCTTTCACAGTGTCAGAGTTTCCAATCTCCTGTCCTAGGGTCAATCTTTGACGATGGGCTGGTAAAATGAAACTAAGAATATTCTCTCGCGCTTCACCGCTTCCAATGTCTTGATTATTGCTTGCTTTTCTTCCTAAATCACGACTGGAGCGGGTCAGCTGGCTTGCAAAGAGTGATAACCTCAGGGTGGAATATCATCCTTCGCTGGGTGGTGGGGTTTATGTCCTCACGCTACGTTAGTGCTGGGTATGTTTTATCAACAGGAACACCTTTAAGACAATCTTTTTATCCATTCTGGTAGTCGGTGTGGGGACTTTACAGCAGGGACAATCATACGCTTCACAAGCTGTGATATGTACCCTCCCTCGAGTTTGCAACTCATTTATGCCTGGTTAAAACTTCTATAAACTATTCTGCTCATAAAAGACGTGCTAAACACCAATCTCAACTATATGATTTAGATCCAACAGTATACCATATCTTCCAGTTATTTTCGGGTTTTATGATTTACACCTTATAGTAGAGTATTTTCCGGTTATTGTCGGGTGTTCATTCTAAAAATTGTTAGTACTTGTCATTTTCACACTACCGCTAGCAAAAAAAGACAAAAAGAAAGTTACGGTTACAATGCTTTCATCAGCATAAACACAACTGGATAAAAAGAACGCCTAAAATAACACAGCTATATGAAGAATACTGTCACAAAATCACCACTAACGCTTGAACAGAGGAAGCTCTGTGTTCACATGTCCTAGCAGAAGTAAGATGCGGTACAAGAAGATACCCAGAGAGCCGGGGTGAAAGGTTACGATAAAGGGACATAACATAAAGACAGTTCCGATAAATCTTCGTTTGAACATTGGTGCCTTAAAATTCGTGAATGGCGGAAGGGGAGGGGGGGGGGGGGGGGGGGATATAAACACAGACAGACAGACAGACAGACAGACAGACAGACAGACAGACAGACAGACAGACAGACAGACAGACAGACAGACAGACAGACAGACAGACAGACAGACAGACAGACAGACAGACAGACAGACAGACAGAGGGATATATTGTTTCTCAAGAGACCTACGAAATTTTGGTTTTCATTAAAAAGCTTATCGGATATGCGGCTATTAGTATTTTTTTTTAAGGGCAACCGTGTTTTAACCCCAGTCATCCCCTTGTGGGATGAAATTGTTCGTTATTTTGATGCCAGATACCCCAATATAGTCCGGCCATAACTTTGGCCTAATGGCTGAACGCGGTTTCGGGACCCTTCCACGGGCGATCCTCATCCGAATGGTCGCACTTTGTGTCATCGGGTGTTTATTGCTTGTATGATGTCCTAGTGGGGTAAAAGCTACTACTGCTACTTTAGGGTAAGAGCAATGAAATAAAGCTTGCCAATAAACATTCAGTCTCTTGCCGGCCAGCAGTCGAATGTAGTCATTCTTAGAGTCCCGATCATTATGTACACGGCGATTAGCGTAGGCGGTTACTTTTCACCTCTCACACTATAGCCACATAATGGATAAAGTCAGTGTTCTTGTTTAGTTCAAGACAGATGACAAAGCCGTCAGTGTCTAATATAGCTAATAGGCGGCTTACTGTTTTTTAGATCGTGGCAAAGCATTTGCTTATGGCTAAGTTAGTCATTGCATTTCCCCATATACGGACTGAGGTTATATAGTTCCCTCACCCCGCTGAGTTGAGTGCATGGCGCGACACACTGAGCAGCGGATTTGAAGAGGAATGATGTTCGCCTGTATCCAACATTGTCTATTTTGTAATCTACACCTTCAGAAAATGGTGAGTGGCCTTTTGCTACAGAACTAAGGTGCCTCATACTACTGATTGGGTGTGCAGCTACTGATTTATTATAACAGTAGCTTACATAGAAGATCAACTGTCTGGCACGTCTGTCCGCTGGTCTTACGCATGTATTGCATATTTACGCTACTGGCTTTGCCAAGACTGCGTTCTGTGTCAGTTTTTCACAAGGGTGGGCACGAAAACAATCTCTAGCCTTACCAAGGATTCGAACCAAAGTCTCCCGCATTAGAGCCCGGCGTTTTAACTGTTCGACCAGCTGCTTCTCACAAAATAGGGCAGTGAACATTATGAGTGGGTTTCGGTGGCAACGAAACGGAGCAATTGTGGGCTGATCCGTTTTCTATGAAATTGGAACTACTATTTCCTGATTACATGACAGCCGTCAAGGTATTCGATTCTTTGTCTTTTTCCGACTCTTTTGCCATCACATTTCCCAACTGTCACCAAGTTTTAATAGTTTACTACTTCTCATTATATGCCATTCGTTTGATTTCGCCCTTTATTAACGGTATTTGTTTTCTTCGAGGAGGCAAACTCCGCGCGCGTGGGCGCGTTTGTGTGTTTGTTTACTTCTATGTGTATGTGTGTGTATATTTCTCTCTGTCTTTGTGTCTGTGTGTATATGAGCCCGCGCGAATGCGTGTGTGTGTGTGTGTGTGTGTGTGTGTGTGTGTGTGTGTGTGTGTGACGCCATCATATTCTGTGCACGCACCGTTTTTTAAACGTGGTTAGAGTCATGAAACATCCCTACACAGGAACAGATGATTTGCATGAAAGATTTAGGCTGACAGCTTCAACTGTAACTACGACGTTACACCCGTATTTAATCGGGTTAATTCCCATGATGATTTACTCCTGAATGAGTCAGCATGACTGTCAGTTTGGGAATAGTGTTCCGACTCACAAGGATCATTGTAGCACTTTTGTGTCTGTTCAGGCTGCAGTGCTTCTTTGTGCCACACAAGTAGGAGGTCGCAGAAATGGCAACTATCACTATATACTCATAGGTTTTACTTTGATTTACTTTACTTGATTTTACCTTACTTTACTTCACTTTACTTACTTAGGTTCAGTGGATTTCCGTTACTTCACTCATGCCCAGTCCATAGTGTTTCTGAGTTCCCTAATAAATCTGTAGCCAGGAGTCTCTAACTGTGCCAGTTCAAAGTTGATGGATGAGCTTCTTGGCGAGATGTTCAATAAGGAACATTTACATTCTAACGATTGATGTGTGTTCGTTCACTTGAATGTCCTCACTGACCGCTCCAAGTATGACAGGAGTACGCCGTCTATTTCGAGCGCATTGTCTGTGGGGTTTTCCGTTGTTCTTTATTATTAGCAAAGTAGAATTTGTTCATTCGAAGAAGTCCACGGGTATTGTCTCATACAGAAGTCAAAGACGGGTAAAACATGCTTTCATTACTAGTTGTTCTACTGGGCGTGTAACTATCTGTCATCCGTTCTGGTGGTGCCTTTTTTTTTCAATACTTTCATTGACTAACATTAAACAAGCACTGGATTGTTGTAAAATTCTTTAACCTACACCGTTGAGTAGCCCGTAATGGACTAACTGGTACTTTGTTCTGTGAATCATTTCTCTAGTCTAGACACATCTTCAGTTTGTATTACTTTCCTTGTTCTTATGTCCCCCTCCCTCCGCCCATCCCCTTTTCTGTAGATAATTCAAAAGCACCACGCCACAGGTGTCTTGTCTAGTTCTCTATTAAGCTGCTCTCCATACATACACACTGATAGACGTTAAGCAGTTCATGTTTACGCTGAAAAAGCAATAGGATCTACTTCATTGATCAGACTGCTATCTAACTTGGTTCGATATCTCTCTCCAGGATAATCAGCCGTCTACCGAGAGCGTTGCACAAAGCACGAACTTCATAGATACTGGGAGCTAGTTCAAATTGTACCAGTGTCTGGAAAGTTGCAGTGTGAATATCACTACTCCGTTAATTTCTGGTCTTTTTCAGCCATTTTCATGAGGTCACGATCAGCATTATTTAAAAAAAAAGCAGTTTTCGTGGTGTTTGGATAGTAGTAGAGAATCGTCCCGTAGAAGAAATTGGAGCATTACCCGGTAATATTATCAAAGACAAAGGCTATTGCACTGTAGCCAGGATGGACTATGTAGACGACATAGCATATTATAATGAATAATACCAGCAAAAATCGAGAGCTATGGAGTAGCCCAGGGCATGGGCACAGAGAACCAAATGTCCTTGTTCCCTGGCAAATTATAACAGTTAAGGTTATATGTGCTGACCTACAGTACGTCGGCCGGGAGTGGCCAACGGACAAATTGCAATGGCATGCTGTGTGAATTGAAGTTTGTCTCGTTAAACAGAATTAAATTGAAACGTGTAATTTTTTTTAAACACAATTTCTATTTTCGCGTCAGTAATCATAATTTTGTTTTGGAGTCATTATTCGTGATATGTAAAATATAATTGTTTATGTTGGTATCATTAATCGTGGTTTGTAAAAGATATTTTTTGTTTTGTTTTGGCGTCATTAATCGTGGTATGTAAAGCTATCGTAGACTGGGGTTAGCAGACTGAGTGACTGTGATAAAATTGTGGCAAAAAGCCACTGACAGATGTTTGACCCCTGCTCTGGGGCTTTTACCGCGTAGCTGTCACTTTGACACTTTTTTACAGTTTGAACGCTTCAAAAACACAATTTACCACAATTCTCGTTGTTTGCTCTATGACTACCGTGGTATTCTGTAGAATCTGAACCTTTGCTAAGTGGAAAGATTAACTCTTTCAATCAATCAAATCACCGTATGTTTCTTGGCCATTCAAAGATTATCTGATGTTATTGCTGTCTTCTGTTACAAGCAAAAGTTAAATTAACCCTTTGTATCTCAATATTTAGCTCAACTAATTCTGCCTCATCAAGTTTTTGGTAGAAAGATAAACAACACATGAGAAATGAGAATCGTTCAATGCTATGTATACACAACCCTGCTGTATGTTGCAGAAACTTGATCAAAGAATAGGCAAATATCAAATCAAACTGAGTCTCTGGAAATGTGAATAAACAGAAGAAAATGTCGTATTTCATGGAAGCAAAAAATATCATATACAGAGGTTCTAGAAAGACTGCGAATAAAAACAGAATTACTGAAATAAATTTAAAAATAAATAAAAAAGAGAGACAATGCAAATATTTTGGCCACATTATAAAACAATATGCTTTCAGCAAACACATTGGAGGAAGATGTCGAGGGCAAAAGAGCAGGATGAAGACAACAATACAAGTAGGAGGACAACATGGACAAACAGCAGTCTTGGAGAGTGTACAACCAAGACAAGAGAAAGAGCGTGTTGGAGATCCACTGATTGTGCAGCGTCTCCTGATTGACTGACATCTTTGTTCAATTTGTTCATTCCTAGGTAACAATTTATTTTGAGCCACAACACACAAAGTAAATAAGGAACTGAAGTAATAAATGCTTCGGACTGCAAGAGTTAGTTACTTTTGTGAAATATTGTAACATTAGCTCGTTATCATGTACACAAAACACATACGATTGCCTAAGTTTTGCAAGAAATGTGTGTACATGTACCCAGTGGTTGCCATGCTGTCAACAAAAATACAGTTTGAACAATTAAAAAAAAAAAAAAAAAAAACGAATTAATTTCAGTTTAATTGTTTTGATGTCACGTCTGTCATTTGTAAATCATAGACTCAATTCAATATCTTTTAATATTCACAAAACGTTATCTAAACATTGATTTCTCTGGCTTTGTATATTTCAATTTCCTCTTCTCTGTCTACATATTCATAAAAATATTATGTATATGCAATATCCACGCACAGACAGACATACGCAGAACTCAATAAAAATACAGCCGTCCACATGAAAGGATATTTGCTGATATAAATAGATCTAAACAGACAAAGTTAATATACTCCCGCAAAGTGTGTTTGAACCAGGGCTTTCTCACGTGCATCCCCGGTGCACAGTTCTATAAGCCACGCTTAGAGAAATCTATTTCTTGTTTCAGTTAAAAAGCCTGTTGATTGTTTTCATAAAGTAATTGCATTTTCCATAAAACCAACTAGCCAAAGGGGCACGGACGTGCATAGAAAGTAGACAGGAACACTTCAAAACAAGAAGGGGAAATCATTTGAAAAATGTACTGTTGAATGTAGTGAAAAGAACACTTTATCGTTCAGAAATCATTCCAAATCCAAAAGATTTCTAAGGGAAAAACAGACATTAAGAAATTAATTAACGACTGCTCTGCATTATCAGAATATTCCTGTTCTGAACTGGCAATTCAGCAAGTGTAAGCCGAATAGAAAGAAAATTCCTCAATCGTCGAAAAAATAACAGAGCTTGGAACAAACACGGGCCAACTCGTATTTATCGAAGCTTTCATCAAGATGACTTTTTCTAAGAGGTCACAATGAAAATCGAGCGATTGAATGAGAGTTGATCTTTTCAGTCATATAATGAAGATGCTTCGTGCAAAGACATCGATCCATTTAAGAAGGTCGGCACAAGGGCCGGATCTGTTACATCTAGGGAGTGTCGTGCCTTAAGGGAGGTAAGGCAGTGAAGAAAAAAGGAGGAAACCTCCTTGGCCCTTTATCAGCCGCTCTTTTCCTCAACAGACAGGACAGCATTTGTGTTGAAACATAGCTCTTATCCAAATATGCTCGGTGAATAAGCATGTGATCTCAGCCGTCATCTGGGGGGCGCCCGGTTCTGGAGTTTTCAGTTTGGACTGCTGAAGTTGTTATTTCCCTTGATAGTATAACACCCCTACGATTATTTTGTCCACATTGCGGTCTTTAAATGGGAAGTCGTAAATTAAGGTCCTTTCTGCCTTTAAAAAAAATTGGGTCCAGCTGGTTAGATTTATACCCCATCGTCATTTATATAGCTATATAATGACAGACATTTTAGAAAAGACAAATAAATGGGTTTGCATTTAGAATAAACATGGCAAGTCTTAAATGTCAGTTAAGCACCTCGACAGGCGCCGGTCATTGATGGTGAAGGTAGAAGACATCATTAGCCAAATTTGTCAACTGGAACATGTCAGTCTTGGTTGCTAAATGGATATAAATACCCCCCCCCCCAACCCCCCCCCCCCCCCAAAAAAAAAAAAATCGCAGGACTACACTAAGAAATGATCACCAAGGCAGGTATTGCAAAAAATGGAGCCAAACAAACGCTGATGCTGAAACAAGAACTCTCATCTGCGAGTACACCTATCCAGGTGACGTCATCGTCAATGCAGACGGCGGTCTAGGTTGGCATACACATTGGAGGTGAATTGAAAGACAGTGAAAGAAGAAAGTCAGGCATTCAGTTCAACTACTTCTAGCGTGACGATGGGGATTGTAGTTGTCATAGGGGAACTTCAATGGCCTGCGGAACAGAAAGCAGCTCACATATTGCTGGTCGCAGACTCAATGAGTATGCTTAAGAAGATCCAGACTGGCAAACTTCTAACAGAATGGGTTGACAGCATCTAAAAATTACACCTCAAGAAACTGTCCTGGCTGTTCACACAGGAATACGCCAGAGTTAAAGAAAATAACAGAGCAGACAGACTGGTCAAACAAACTAAATTTGCTTCCTTCAAGAAACGTTGAGATAAGGGAATCAACGCCGATAAACCGTTTGTTAGAAATGTGCATTTAAACAAGGACAAGCATGAAGAAACCGTTTGCAGGACACAGAACGAAGAAATGTCAGTCAACTCCTGCTGGGAACGCTGAGCATGGAGACATAGAGGATTGTTGTATCAGAGCTCTAGGCACAGATCACAAGTCAACACCAAGACTATGCTGTCTAAATTGCAGCGCTATCACTACCACCACCATCACAATCATCACCACCACGATCACAATCATCACCACCATCACCACCACCATCATCACAATCAGCACCACCGTCATCACAATTGTCAGCACCATCACAATCATCACCACCATCACAATCATCACCACCATCACAATCGTTACCACCATCAAAATCATCACCACCATCACAATCATCACCACCATCAAAATCATCATCACCACTAGCATCACAATAATCACCACAGCATTACAATCATCACCACAGCATCACAATCATCACCACCAACATCACAATCATCACCACAGCATCACTATCATCACCACCACCATAACAATCATCATCACCAGCATCACAATCATCACCACCAGCATCACAATTATCACCACAGCATCACAATCATCACCACCAGCATCACAATAATCACCACCAGCATCACAATCATCACCACCAGCATCACAATCATCACCACCACCATCACAATCATCATCACTAGCATCACAATCATCACCACTAGCATCACAATCATCACCAGCATCACAATCATCACCACCAGCATCACAATCATCACCACAGCATCACAATCAT
Source organism: Candidula unifasciata (assembly GCA_905116865.2). Classification (NCBI taxonomy): domain Eukaryota; kingdom Metazoa; phylum Mollusca; class Gastropoda; order Stylommatophora; family Geomitridae; genus Candidula; species Candidula unifasciata. The sequence continues at coordinate 55,335 of CAJHNH020001804.1, read as the reverse complement.
CCCCACCACCATCCCAATCATCATCACCAGCATCACAATCATCACCACCAGCATCACAATCATCACCACAGCATCACAATCATCACCACCATCAGAATCATCACCACCATCACAATCGTTACCACCACCAAAATCATCACCACCATCACAATCACCACCACCATCAAAATCATCATCACCACCATCAGAATCATCACCACTATCACAATCGCTACCAAAATCAAAATCATCACCACCATCACAATCATCATCACCACCACCATCACAATCATCACCACCATCAAAATCATCATCACCACCACCATCATCACCACCACCATCAAAATCATCACCACCATCACAATCGTTACCACCATCAAAATCATCACCACCATCACAATCATCATCACCAGCATCACAATCATCACCACCATCACCACCACCACCACCATCACAATAACCACCATCACTACCATCACCATTATCATCATCATCTTCAAAACGTATAATTTCATAATTTAGAATGACTAAGAAACCAATAGAAGAAATTTATTGTGATAAGTCAAGCCATAACAAATTACATGAATAAGGCGTAAAATATTTTAGCGTGATAGTCAAATTTCCCCCGGGAATAACTAGCGTTGATCAATTATTGTTGCTTGAAATAGTTAAATAGTTTTCTTACTTGCTTTCAGTCTTTCTCTGTTAATTGACTTTTTCATCCTCTTTCTTGTCTTTAAGCACGATGTTTTGAGAAATTTGATATTTATTTCTTCTTCTTCTTCTTCTTCTTCTTCTTCTTCTTCTTCTTCTTCTTCTTCTTCTTCTTCTTCTTCTTCTTCTTCTTCTTCTTCTTCTTCTTCTTCTTCTTCTTCTTCTTCTTCTTCTTCTTCTTCTTCTTCTTCTTCTTCTTCTTCTTCTTCTTCTTCTTCTTCTTCTTCTTCTTCTTCTTCTTCTTCTTCTCTTCTTCTTCTTCTTCTTCTTCTTCTTCTTCTTCTTCTTCTTATAATGATGATAATAATAATAACAATTAAAAAAAATTATTATTATTCGTTTTTATCAGATTTTTATGCGGACCATGTTTTACTTGCAAGAGTCAGCTGCTGAAGCGTTAACTCCTATCAGCCTGGGTGTGCACTGCGGAGATATCTGTATTCCGTGTATCCATAGCTTGCGTGGACGGTCTCTAGGTGTACTGTGCTGGAGTGTGACAGCCACCTCTGTCGTCACTCACAGTGTGAAAATGTATTCCTTGGACTGCCAGGGCAGCTAACAAGGATTGTTTGAAAAAAGCTAATGAAAGTAGAATAAACTATACAACCATAAGGAAAAGACAAACATTGTTGTTTGGTCATGGGATGAGGGGAAAGGCTTTGGAGAATATTGTGGCGACTGGGAAGGTCAACGGTAGATGAGGAGGGAAAGACCGAAAGAGACGATGGACTGTGACGGTGGCACAGAGGGTAAAATATTGCCACGAAAAATATCATCAATATTGAGAACATTCGGAGGCTCATCATATTTTATGTTTATATGCCTGTCACTTTAGAAGCCCGTCACTTTATATGCATGTCCCTTTATACATGTCGGTCTGTGTGCTTATTTTTCCCGTGTGGATTTTCGAGACCCTATTGTTGGAAAAATGAGAATAGGCTCACTGCCTCTCCAAAAAGCATGTCGTAAGCGTCGCCTCATTGGGAGCTTCCTTCGAAGTTCGAGTACATCTACCTGAGAGGCAAGGAATCAACAATGAACATACACATAATTTAGATCTGAAAAAAAAAAAAAAAAAAAAAAACAACGAATGTCCACGCAGCATTCAAGTTCTGGAATTGGACTAAAGCTCCAGTCACGCCATGCGATGTGTCCACGCAGCATTCAAGTTCTGGAATTGGACTAAAGCTCCAGTCACGCCATGCGATGTGTCCACGCAGCATTCAAGTTCTGGAATTGGACTAAAGCTCCAGTCACGCCATGCGATGTGTCCACGCAGCATTCAAGTTCTGGAATTGGACTAAAGCTCCAGTCACGCCATGCGATGTGTCCACGCAGCATTCAAGTTCTGGAATTGGACTAAAGCTCCAGTCACGCCATGCGATGTGTCCACGCAGCATTCAAGTTCTGGAATTGGACTAAAGCTTCTGTCACGCCATGCGATATGTCCTAGGTTTTCTGACGACAGTGATCAGACACAAAGTGCACAGGTCAAGGCGTACATGAGGGTATCGGCGGACGTTAACCACCCATTGCACAAAGCTATACACGACACAAAAGGAATGCGTCTCATAAGAGGCCATTTCTGGATGGCCAAGACTGAGGATTTAATCCAGCAGGTATGTGACCTAGACGAGATCAGTCACTGAAAAGAATGGACGAATACACCAGTAGACATGCATAGCATCTCTAAGGTTGTCATCAAGCTGGGAAGGTACTGCAAAGATCAGATTCCTGCAGTTGTAGACACAGAGGCAGGTTAGCTGAAAGATCGTCATTCGCACCCAGAAGACATCATCATCTATAGAGATAGGTACGTGAAGCGCGAATCAAGGTCAGCACAAAGGATGGGAAAATGAATAGAAGAGTTCAGCGGCGCTTACCAGGGAACGATGTCAAGCATAACCGAGGAGATGGCCGCAGTTTCTCTAGCACTAGCATGGGCAACAGAGCAAACAGCCACACAGACAGTAGCTGTGTCAAACTCTATTAACATGCTTCAGAAAAGGCGGTTTGCCCTCTGAATGGGTAGAAAGCATTGGAAAATCGCGCTTAACCTCCCTCACCTGGATCTACACAGCTGGTCATGCTGGCGTAAAATGTAATGAACCAGCGAATCAACTTGCAAGCAATGCATCAACGCATCTCGGAAAAAGTATGGACAGAGCAAATATCATCAACTACAGACTTAACTTGTGGTAAATGACAAATCTCTGACGCTAACATGATTGCGCGACACAGGAATAAAGCATGGTGAAGCACGTCAATGCCACTTTCAAGGCCGATATAAAATACATTACAACCAACCTAATAGGAACAATTGGTACAAGCACTACTGGAGTGGCTGCTGCATCGGAGTACTGAGCAGGCACGGGAATGCCAGAGGTGCAATGACGTCAATTATGATAACATAACATAAAAAGTCTTATCTCCAGAGATGGACGAACAACTAGAACTTTCCTGTGGAGTTATAGCCGATAAATGCAAAGGAAAAAAGTGTGCTAATTTCTCTGTAGCTCCTCTCCTTTCTCTGCTCCCTGACTTCCTATCTCTATCTTTTCCTTCTCTCTCTCTCTCTCTCTCTCTCTCTCTCTCTCTCTCTCTCTCTCTCTCTCTCTCTCTCTCTCTCTCTCTCTCTCTCTCTCTCTCTGATGCGCAGAATGTTAGATGGTCCTGTGTGTATCGTTTTATTTGTCTCCCCCTTCCCCCGCTGTGTGTATGTGTGTTGGTGTTTGTACTGTGTGTGACTCTACCATGTTTGTTCACAGACTGAATCACAAAATTTCACAAGTATATTGTATACGCTAGACTGTTCAATTAATAGTATATACTATACTATTAAACCACTTGTTTGCACTATGCTGTTAAACCACTTGTGTGCACTATCCTATTGAACCACTTGTGTGCACTATGCTATTGAACCATTTGTGTACACTATGATATTGAACCACTTGTGTTCCCATGCTATTTAACTAAATGTATATACTATACTATTCAACTAACTGTATACACTATACTATTCAACTAATTGTATACTATATATTAGTCAGTTTGTGTGCACTATACCATTCCACTATTTATTTGCACCGACTATTTGTATGCACTATACTAATTCCCTATTTATATAAAGCATACTATTTAACTAATCGTATGCACCATACTACTAAACTAATTGGAGTCACCGTACAGTTAACTAAATGTGTGCAGATACGATTACCGTAATTCTATACACTATATTATTTAACTAACTGTGTGCATTATACTATTCGAAAAATTGTATACACAAAAATATTCTACTAATTATTATTATCAATATACAGTTCCGCTAATTGTATACATTATACTGTTCAACTAGCTGTGTGCACTATACTATTCAACTAATTGTTTGCACTGTATTACTCAGTTAATTGTATACATTGTAGACACTATACCGTTCAACTAGCTGTGTGCATTATACTATTCAACTATATACACTATAATATTCAGCTAGTTGTTTGCACTATATTATTTATTAATTGTATACACTGTAGTCAATATACTGTTTAACTAACTGTCTACACTATACTATTCAACTAATAGTATACACTATACTATTCAACTAACTGTGTGCACTATACTATCAACTAACTGTATACACTATACAATTCAACTAATAGTATACACTATACTATTCAACTAACTTGTGCACTATACTATCAACTAACTGTATACACGCTAATGTTTAATTAATTATGTGAACTGTACCATTTAGCTAATTGTATGCATTATACAATTCACTAATTGTTTGCACTCAACTCATTAACTAACTGTATACACTAAGCTTTTCAATTAAATGTTTGCACTCTACTATTAAAGTAATTGTATACACTACGCTATAAAACGAACTATGCGCGCTATACTATTAAACTAATTGTATACACTATACTATTTAACAATAATTGTATACATAAACTATACGACTTACTGTGTGCACTATACTATTTAACTGTAACTGTATACATTAAACTATGCGACTGAGTGCACTTTACTATTCAATCTTTTGTAAATACTATACTATTCAACTAACGGTGTGCACTTTACTAATTACCTAACTGTAAACACTAAACTATTCAACTAGCTGTGTGCACTATACTTTTGCACTCTTTATATACACAATACGTATTTTGTGCTTTATAATATACATCTAACACTATTATCATTATAACCGTCATAACTAATAGATCATTTGTTTAAAAGAACCTAATTCCTCAACTGGAACAAAAGGATGCCTTGATAACAAAAGACAACCACCATGTGTCCAAGAACTCGCCAGTTCCCATTTGTAACTGGCTACGTACACACGCCTAGATCCCAAACGCACCAAACAGGCTGGGCAAGTTCAGTTTGCCGAAACGTTCTTCCATAGTTGGACTAAAATAAAACGGTTTAAAGATTTACTCTCCACGAATAATTCTCGCCCGGTGACAGACCAGTTCAACGTGGAGCGTCCTCAAGGATTCCACAATTGAATTAAAGGCAAGACGTCTCGTTCCGTTTGTTAAAACGAAAGGATGAAACTGTGAGCGTCTGTTCTACTTTCAACCATCTCTAAATCTAAATCCCCTCCTGGTTTTCCTTCTTTTTAACGGAGTCAACGAGTTGTGGATTTCTATGGGAGAAAGTGGGAATCTCTTGATGAAGGAGGCCTTAAGGTTCAGATCCTGGTATTTTTACTTAGATTTCGCTATGTAAAGTTCGAAATAGCAGGCACGAGTGCTGGTATATTTCTTATCCCCAATTCTAAACTATCCAGTTCGATATGCGTACGCGGCACAGCATCGCTAGAACCTAACCGTTTAGGTCTTCTGCCCCTCCCCACTACTCACTAGAAATTTTGAATGATGGCTTAGCGGTTCCATAGACTTGCCAGAGTAGGAAAAAAAATGGGGGGAGGGGAGGGGGTGTGTTGCCAGTACACTGTTTTATGGCCCATTGAGCTCAAATGGGGCCCTATGACGGGGACATGTTTTACACAACCTCATTCAGAAAAAAAAAAAAAAAAAAATTTTTTGGATAAATGCCTTACGTTGGTTTCGTCAGTGGTATCGAGAAGCCGACCGTTCAGGGAGCAATGGCAAACTACTGGACGTAAATTTCCCTCAAATAAAAACCACAATAGCCAAAAAGTGCTGGGTTTTTTTCTGCAACGTCCAGTAAAGGATACTCAACTAACTTAATTGGATAGATATATACTTCATATTCTTTCCTTGCTGTATATAACAAAACCGCATTGCAGCTCGTTTGAGAAGGCACAATAGAAATGTCATTACAGCTAAGATATAATAACCGGTATAAGCTTGTAGTCAGTCTAGTATTTCATTCATTGCTTATGTATATTGTATCATTATTGTTACAATACTAATATGCATTTTGTAAAATTTATTTTACAAGTTTTACAGAAGTACCAGAACTTGTTCAGATACATATGCAAATATGCTTGAATTTACGATTAATTAATAAATGTACCATTACCACACTATTAATTAATATGTCTTTGTGTGTGTGTGTGGGGGGGGGGGGAGGGGTAGAAAGGGGGGGGGGGAGATGGGGAGTATTAGTCTTGTTGCTGCACTTAATAATCCCCTCGACGGCCCTGCCCATAGCCATGCATGTTTATAAAGGCATTATCACAGCAGTCCTGTGACATCACTTGTCGTTGGATCACCACCACTGTCATCATGTTCAACTATTTTATTTGTGTGTGATTCAGGACATAGTTGTAATTATATTTATTATCTGGGAAGGCTAACCTGGTCAACCAATGCCAGCAGAAGTCGGATGTGTCGGCCGAAAGGCGCAAATATCGCAGCCATGCTGTAAGCGGGCACCATGAAATTAGTGTTTCAGATGAACGCAGAAATAGAAGAATATTTATTACGCACTCCTTCTCTTGTATAGTTCAGGTGCTGTAAACTCTAAAGGAAAAGTTCTTTTTCTTTTTTTTTTTCTTTTTCTGAGCTTTGGTCTTGTTCCGAAAGTTAACTTTTGCTTGTATATCCGTTTTACAGATCTAGCTTATTCGTATGCAAACGTTGTTTCCTCGCTCTCAGGCAGGTGCACTCCGACTTCGAGGGAAACACCCGCGATTAGTAGCTTTTTACGATATGCTTACGTGACAATGGGTTTGTTCTCTTACCCCCCCCCCCCCCCCCCCCAATAGGGCACTGGAACCAGTACGGAGAATTACGCATTTAAACAAGGCCTATGCCTTTAAAGACACCCCCTATAGTAATTGTGTAAAAAGACTGAGGCACTCTCTATCCCTTCCCGACCAAGATGTTTTCCTTGTGTCCACTGGTATAACTATGATTGTTGCTAAACGTTTAAAGTGTTACTGGTATGGCTATGATTGTTGCTAAACGTTTAAAGTGTTACTGGTATGGCTATGGTTGTTGCTAAACGTTTAAAGTGTTACTGGTATGGCTATGATTGTTGCTAAACGTTTAAAGTGTTACTGGTATGGCTATGATTGTTGCTAAACGTTTAAAGTGTTACTGGTATGGCTATGGTTGTTGCTAAACGTTTAAAGTGTTACTGGTATGGCTATGATTGTTGCTAAACGTTTAAAGTGTTACTGGTATGGCTATGATTGTTGCTAAACGTTTAAAGTGTTACTGGTATGGCTATGGTTGTTGCTAAACGTTTAAAGTGTTACTGGTATGGCTATGATTGTTGCTAAACGTTTAAAGTGTTACTGGTATGGCTATGATTGTTGCTAAACGTTTAAAGTGTTACTGGTATGGCTATGGTTGTTGCTAAACGTTTAAAGTGTTACTGGTATGGCTATGATTGTTGCTAAACGTTTAAAGTGTTACTGGTATGGCTATGATTGTTGCTAAACGTTTAAAGTGTTGCTGGTATGGCTATGGTTGTTGCTAAACGTTTAAAGTGTTACTGGTATGGCTATGGTTGTTGCTAAACGTTTAAAGTGTTACTGGTATGGCTATGATTGTTGCTAAACGTTTAAAGTGTTACTGGTATGGCTATGGTTGTTGCCAAACGTTTAAAGTGTTACTGGTATGGCTATGATTGTTGCTAAACGTTTAAAGTGTTACTGGTATGGCTATGGTTGTTGCTAAACGTTTAAAGTGTTACTGGTATGGCTATGATTGTTGCTAAACGTTTAAAGTGTTACTGGTATGGCTATGATTGTTGCTAAACGTTTAAAGTGTTACTGGTATGGCTATGGTTGTTGCTAAACGTTTAAAGTGCTACTGGTATGGCTATGATTGTTGCTAAACGTTTAAAGTGTTACTGGTATGGCTATGATTGTTGCTAAACGTTTAAAGTGTTACTGGTATGGCTATGGTTGTTGCTAAACGTTTAAAGTGTTACTGGTATGGCTATGATTGTTGCTAAACGTTTAAAGTGTTACTGGTATGGCTATGATTGTTGCTAAACGTTTAAAGTGTTACTGGTATGGCTATGATTGTTGCTAAACGTTTAAAGTGTTACTGGTATGGCTATGGTTGTTGCTAAACGTTTAAAGTGTTACTGGTATGGCTATGATTGTTGCTAAACGTTTAAAGTGTTACTGGTATGGCTATGATTGTTGCTAAACGTTTAAAGTGTTACTGGTATGGCTATGATTGTTGCTAAACGTTTAAAGTGTTACTGGTATGGCTATGATTGTTGCTAAACGTTTAAAGTGTTACTGGTATGGCTATGATTGTTGCTAAACGTTTAAGGTGTAGCTGGTTTATTCTACACTGAGCAGCTCGACTTCCCAGTCTTGAGTTGAATGAAGCCCGTGATGGACACGTCCCAAGACCTGTTATAATAAATATTTTATTGCGTCTTTCCATCTTCTCTGAATGTTGAATATTGAATTAAGAATCGACATCACAGAACTTGGGACACTCCTATAAGTGCTCAATCCCCATCTTCAGCAGCAAGCGAAGAGTTTCAATTCTGATGATACCAGTACCCGTCTAATTGTATATCCGTCTCATCCTTCCCCTGAGTGTTGAGCGTCGGTCAGTTCCCCTGGTAACTTCTAGCAGCGCCATTCTCCTTAGACCATAATGATCTATCAGTTCCTTGGCACTGTTTACTCGCTCCCAAAGGGACCTCACAATATCTAACTTGTTACACATCAATTCACCACCAAGGGGTGCACAGCCAGCCAGTCTATCTGCTTCATCATTTCATTGAAACGGCGTAAGACCACAGTAGTAACTATTGCATTTAATGTAAAAACTTTTTACGCACTCTCCTTTTTTGATGACGTCATGTACTTGGATTTTTCAGATTTGTTCTGCATGCAAAGTATAGTGATACTTCACGAACACCCTATATTTCTCAAAGATGATTAGGACAACAAGCAGGACTCTTTGTCCAGGTTAGTGGCGGTGGGAGTGCAACAAACAGAGTCAGCAAGATGTGAATGTTTCACCAAGGTAACAACACATCTGACTGATCAACATTGAACGGACGTGATCAGTGGTTTTACGCTTGTCTTGTATCTGCTGAGCAGATCTGAACACCTCTTCACTGTGTACGTAGAACAAATGTGAAAAACGAAGTACATGATTTCATCAGAAAATGTGCTCCGATTCATCTGCCCGGAGTACTGGGGTGATAATCCCCATGAGCCACTATCATCTAGTTGAAATTGATTCACTATCTGTTAGCAACACGACATGGAATTGTAACTCACTAAATGTTATCGATGTATCCTGTTCCAGCAACAGGGAATAGACGTAATTAACATAGGGAACCATCACCGTGTAGCGGACCCTTTACAAAACATCATTTCCCTCAATCAATCAATCAATCAATCAATCAATCAATCAATCAGGCGCCGTCTCCACAGTAAAGATTTGCTGTAATGGATCTTCAGCACGCTCTGTCTCTTGTCCTGACTGTACCCTCTCTCAGACTGCTGTTCGTCCATCTCTTGATGTTGTCTTCCCAATTGTATCATTGCCTATCTCTTGCTCTCTTGCAAACGACCGTTCCCTCCAGTTTGGTTTGTAAATGCTTGGTATGTCTTTTAATGTGACCACATATTTCAGTTGTATCTCTTTTTTTTTTCCATCTCTTTCAGTAATTATCTGTTTATATGTAGTCTTTTAAGAACCTCCGTCTTGCTTCTGTTTCCATGAAAAATGACTTATTCTTCAATATACCCACATTTACAGAGACTCACTTCGATTTTTCAGGTACGTGTTCATTATCCAAGTTTCTGCACCATACAGCGGGATGTAGTGTACACAACATTTGACGATTCTCCTTTTAGCATGTTGTTTGACTCTCTAGCTGTCACTGATGTGCACACATCACTGAAGATAGTTTTAGCCCTTCTTATTTTTTTTTTTTGATTTATGTTTCACGTCTGCCGTCAGCTGTTAGAACGTGTCCTAGATAGCAGAAACTTCTTGCTTGTTCTAATACCTTTGCTTTTACTATGATGTTCAGTGTTGGTCGTTCCTTTCCATTGTTAATTACCATAGTTTTTGTTTTTGGAATGTTAATGTCGAAACCATACTCTGCACTTCGCCTGTTGACTTGATTGAGTAGTCTTGTAACTCCTGCTCGCTTTCTGCTAATAACCAGTGTTGCCACTTTGGCTGTATTATATCCAGATTTAGATGTTTTCCCTTGCATTTAAATGGCGTTTTTGACGTTTAGATGGTATATGTTTTTCTAGGCGTTTTCATTTGGAGTGAATTTATCAAATCTAACCCAAGAAACAAGATGGAATTTGACCTCTTAAATGCTATTTTGACAATAAAATTTGGCCTGATAAGAGTAGGAAAAGGCTATTCCACTTATCAGCTCCCTGATTAGGTATTAAAAGAAATTGGAACAGCTAAGGCAAACCAGAGTCATTTTGGATCTGATAACAGTAATTGGGACTAATACACTTTACATGTCACTGGTTAATCCTACGCCGATGTAACGCATATCATTAAGGGGATCATTGACACAATGACTAAAACACTTTACTTTAAAAGTCAGTTGGTAATCGGGCGCAGATAAACCACACCTAAGTATGGCAATGATTAAAACACTTGGCAGTGTATGGCATTTGTTAATTCTGCGCCGCACATAATAATGTCAATGATAAAAACACTTGGCAGTGTATGGCATTTGTTAATTCTGCGCCGCACATAATAATGTCAATGATTAAAACACTTGGCATTGTATGGCATTTGTTAATTCTGCGCCGCACATAATAATGTCAATGATTAAAACACTTGGCATTATATGACATTTGTTAATTCTGCGCCGCACATAATAATGTCAATGATTAAAACACTTGACATTGTATGGAATTTGTTAATTATGCGCCGCACTTAATAATGTCAATGATTAAAACATTTGACATTAAAATCATTAGTTAATCCTACACAGATCAACCACACGTAAGTATAACAATGGTTAAAACAGTTTACATTAAACGTCATAAGTTAATCCTGTAAATATCAACCGTACCTAAGTATGGCAATGGTTAAAACAGTTTACATCAAACTTCTTGGTTTAATCCTGTGAATATCAACACTACCTAAGTATAGCAATGGTTAAAACACTTTACATTAAACGTCTTGGTTTGAACCTGTGAATATCAACTAGGGCTGTACCGAAAATTCGCTGCGTATTCGCTTCAGGGCCGAAAAGTGGACCTAATAACTATTCGGTATTCGGCCGAATAGTTGCGGTCGGGCCGAATACGAATAGTGGTTACCTTACACCCGTTTCTGGACTGGTGGAAAATTAACATATCAAGATTTTCCACCTTCGTTCATACTGTCAAGCGTTATCTTTGTGCACCACCTACAACTGGAAATACTTTCAGTGAGACAAGAAGCTGCTTTAAATCTGACAACATGGAACCATTGTTTTTTTTTTTTTTTTTTTTTTTTGAAAGCTAATGCCGCTTTCATGGATTAACTAAGCTGTCAGTGACAATTTATAAGTTTGTTATAAAACTAAGAATGCTTTCATTCCTATGTATTAGTTACCACAGACTGACTGACTGAAGGATGCAAAACATGAAATGTTTCTAAATGTTTACTATTCTGTACTACATTTTGTGAAGTAAAATTTCAGCGTACATTTGACATTATGGATGTTTTCTTTTTAGATCTATTTTATACACGAGAGTGGAAGAATGGGCCTCAGTTTGAATAGTGGGAAGACAAAAGTAATGGTGATATCAAAGAAAAAAAAATTATTCCTAAATGTGTAATAAAAGTCAATGGTTTTATTTTGGGACAAGTACAGAAATGTAAGTATCTGGGCACATGAATAACATCAGATGGAAGATGCATTACTGTAATAAGAAACAAAATAGGACAGGCAAAAACTGCATTTTATAAAATGAAGAATATCTTATGCAATATAAATTTGTAATTGAAGGTTAGAAAAAGAATTCTTGCTCGCTATATACACGGCATTTTTTTCAAATTTATGACAAAAATATCACTATTTCAATGTGTTCATTTTTGTAATGTTCGGCATTCGTAGAATAGATTACACAAAAAATTTGTGTCATTGGTAAACAGTTTAACATTGAAAAGTTAATACTAAAGACACCAACCAATGCACTTTTTTAGGATAAAAAAAAGTTTAAAAATCACTTTTCTAACAATTCAATTTTTCTGTTTGTTGTGTGGGGGATCTCCTAAAATCTCAACTAATATAAAGACTAGAGACATGAAATTTTGTGTGAATACTTCTTACACAATATTATAGGGTCAGGTCTATTTGAAATTACAGTTTATTAAGTAATTTGTTTTAAAAATTTGATTATTATCTCAAAAAGCAACATTTTTTTTTATTTTTTCAACATACCTAAATTTTAATATTCTACAAAAAATATTTCAAAACATCTTTGAAGTAAATAAACTAAACCTGACCCTGAACATTGGTTTAAAGTTTATGAATCAATCATCTGTTTCTCAATACCTCTGTTTGTTTTTGAAATTTTAGCTGTCTAAGTACATATTGTTTTTTCAACAAGATGACGGCTGTTGCCATGGCAACCATGTTTTTTTAAACTTGAAGTCTACAAATGTATCAACATACATCCCTACAAATGACCATTATAAAATAATTGGTCTAACATTGTAAATAAAAAAATAAACATTTTTCCTGTAGTGACCCCTTAACATATGTCTGTAAGTCCTGGACAATCGGTAGGCAGGCCAAACAATTTCTTGTGGCCTCAGAGATGTGGTTTTACAGAACAATGCTTAAAATACCTTGGACAGAAAAAAAAAAAAAAAAAGCAACCAAGAGGTTTTGAAAGAGGCGGGAGCCCTAAGACAACTTATCACAGACATCAGAAAGATACAGTCATCATTATTCGGCTATGTTACAAGACGAGGGAAAATGGAACATGTGGTGACCACTGGAAAGATCTGTGAAAGGAGGGATAGAGGAAGACAACGAGAGAAGATTCTTGACAGTCTTGTTGCATGGCATGGAGGTGTGTCAGCATATGAACTAATACATGCTGCAGGAGATCGCAGATTGTAAGGAGGTATAATCACCCATGCCAGTCGGCAAAGCACCTGATGATGAGGGTTCACTATTCGTATTCGTATTCGGCCGAATAGTTTTTCCAGCTGTTTGTATTCGGCCGAATAGTGAAAATCGCTATTCGGTACAGTCCTAATATCAACCACACATAAGTATAGCAATGGTTAAAACTATTTACATTAAACGTTATGGGTTAATCCTGTACCGATCAACCACACATAAGTATAGTAATGGTTGAAACATTTTACATTAAACGTCACTTGTTAATCCTTTACCGATCAACCACACATAAGTATAGTAATGGTTGAAACACTTTATATCAAAAATCACTTGTAAATCCTTTTACTGATCAACCACACATAAATTTGGCAGTCACCGAAATACTTTACATGCAATGTCATTACCACCCGATTGCCATTTCACAGAAATGATAAATAAAATAAAATTCGAATTCTTTCAAAGTATTCACAGACACCAGTTTAAAATAAAATGTAACAATATCGCGGCGATATCAGATACGAGTTTACCATGCCTGTAAAATACTCGTAAAATATTTATTATACAACGTTACTGAGACTTCAAGAGGAAATAAGTGCTCTAAACGTCCGGTGGTCTTGAGACAGAGTCCCTCTGTCAGCATGAACAACATGGGTGAAAGCCGAAAGGAAGCCCGTGATGGGAAAACAAGTTTACTGGATGTCAAAACCAAATTAAGAACTGGCGGTACTTAATTTATAACTTACCCCTGACGTCACGACAACGTCACGGGAGACATTCCCAATAAATTCTAGGTTGTTCAGGTTGTAGTTTCTCGCGGTTTTTCTACAGCCAAGTTTTTAGGGTTAGGGTTACGGTTAGGGTTAGGGTTAGAAGACACTAGATGAACACTAAAAAACAGCAGCACACAACAGCACACTTGCACCCCTTGAAATAATGGACTGTCAGGTCAGCTGTGGATTTCCCACGGGAATTTCGTGTTTGGGGTACGTTATAAATTAAGAACCGAATTGGCTTTTGGACGAACGATGGAAAGTGACCTGAGTGCGGCATCTTTAACATAGAAAACTACACTGAAGATTGCACCGGACAGGAAAGCATGGAATGTCCTATCTGAAGCCTCATGTGCCACTAGACATAACAAGAACTGATGATGATGATGTGCATGCACCCAGGACCAGTGTTGCGCGACAACAAGCAAAATTCATGAGCAAAGGGGAAGACCAAAAAATACGTGGATTATGCAGCAGCATAGGTGGGGCGGGAGAAAACACAGAGTTGATCCTCGATTTTGGAGATCGTATCGAATAGCGAACAATAAATTCCCAGGCTTTTCAGCCAGGCTCATTATGCTGATGATATAACAGAACTATGACAGTCAGTAGATAACATACCAAAATCTTTTTTTAAGCTGTTCACGCAACATCGTGGCACAGACTTCTTGATGTAGTTCAGGCAATATCCTGGCACAGTCCTCTTGATATAGTTAACGCATCATCGTGGCACAGTCCTCTTGATTTAGTTCACGCAATATCGTGGCACAGTCCTCTTGATATAGTTCACGCAATATCGTGGCACAGTCCTCTTGATATAGTTCACGCAATATCGTGGCACAGTCCTCTCAATATAGTTCACGCAACATCGTGGCACAATCCTCTTGATATGATCATATGTCCAACGTGTCCAGTTATTTTTGGCCAGGGTGACCATAGGATTTTGAGCTGAAAACGGGACATCTCAGCAAGTCTGTCGCCCCCCTCCCCCATAAAAATGTGTTTTGTTTTTTAAATATTAATAATCATTTTTAATAATGTGAGAACATATAGGTCTATAAATTGGATAAGCCATGCTTAAAAATAATAATATTTAAACTTTTTTCTTCTGTTAGATTGCATGCCTTGTTTCATATTGGTTTCCTTAATATAATATAAATTTCCCTTTTAATTATTATCTATTTGTTGTCCCGTTTAATTTTGCTTTTAACCGTGTTAGGCTGCATGCCTTGTTTTTATTGTTTTTCTTAGTTCGATGTATAGATCTATAAAAGGGACAATTGACGTTTCTCTTTAGTACTAACGGGACAAACCAAATAGGACCGTCCTAGTGAAAATGGGTTGTATGGTCACCCTATTTCTGGCTATTTTTTAAAGAATACACAATTCGTCAACCGAAGCAAAAACGAAAGTACAGATAATTCTTGGACTACTTTATTATTGACGTCTCCTGTATTTTCACAGCTGGCAAAAGGGAGGGAACAACACGAAGAAGGGAACAAACATTCGAACTGATAAGCCCAATTTGAGCAATTTCTGACACCTGTCATTCGCGAGTAGCTGACACGGCCTGTCATGAGATCATATCTCTTCCACGCACTGACAGTCAGCAGAAATAAATCTAATCAAGAGGCTGCCATTGATCACCACAAACTTCACCTTAAATTCGCCCCGAGACTAGCTAGGCTGTGCCATGTCCAAAAAACGACATAGAGAAGGTTAGTAAATTTAGCAGAGTATTCGCCTCATATGTCGGTGAATACATATGTCATTTTCATAAGTACATTGTCATTGGCGTGGGCGATCACAATATTAACACCATTAGCATTCTATTTTTTGTTTATAAGTTTCGCTTACATTATATCCCACCTTGTTCTTCTACCCTGTTCAATTTTTCTTTTAGATATAATCGGTATCATAAACGGAATCCAGTTCAGTGCCTTTGGCTCCTCGTGTCAGTTGTCTAAGACAGTAGTTCTCAACCTTCCAAATGCCGCGACACTTCAATGCAGTTCTTTATGTTGTGGCGACCCCCAAACATAGACTTATTTGCTGAGCTACTTCATAACTTCAAAGAATATGTGTTTGTGATGGTCTTTGGTGTTCACTGTGAAAAGGTCGTTCGACCCAAAAACAAAGGGTTGAGACCCGCAAGTTGAGAAGCGCTGGTCGAAGAGTTTTTCATTAACATCTTAGTTTCCTCAATCAACACTGTCCAGGGTTGCCATATTGGCATTTTTGATGCCAGATTCCACAAATTTGGCATATTTGAAATTGAACTGGCATAAGATAATGAACTGGCATATTTTGGCATATTTGGGTTTTTCCTGGCTTTTCTTATAAAGGTGTGCTCACATTTTCTTCATGGTTCCTCCGTTAGAAACACGCAGATTTACTAACAGCAATGTAGACCTACAGTTAACATCTTTGTTTCAGTTTGACTTTGTTGTGATGTCCTGGTACGGACTAACGAAGATTCGCGCCATTTCTTATTGTATTTGTTGTTTTCCTAAACGGATCGTGACTTCGATAAACCAAGGCCCTCTGTAATTTATGTAAATCTACTAGAATAAATGCGCGATATCAAACCAAAACCACTACTGATACCAAGTGATTCAGACTGTTCAGAAACTACATGAGGACAGAAAATAGACAGGATATAGACCTAGTTCTATCTGTGATAGATTTTATTACGTTAATCAATGGCCACGTCATCCAAAAAATGGAAAGCATCTTATGACATCTCAAGTATAATAGTAATTGAAAGAAAACTCAATCTGAGATTGAGATTTTACATCTCAAGAGGTTTACGCTGTATTTTACATTGGTTTCAGTGAGGATGACAGTGAAGAATTCAATCTAGAGCTTATAATGTAAAGTGGGTACAATGTTATACTTATTTGGCATTTTCTGGCATTTTGGGGTAATTTTAACATTAAATGAAGTTTTTTTTTTATCTGGCAACCCTGACTCTATTTAATTTCCCGTTTTCGCTGTGATCTCAACCAGTATGTATCAGTTCGTGTGTTGACATCTTTTCTTGCTCGACCAAAAGTTGTTTAGAGGTTGTTGTTTTTTTGTGGGGGGGGGGGGGGGGGGCGGCTTCCTTTATCTTTCCTATCTTAAGTGTTTCCATTTGCCACCTTTCCGTTTTTCTCTGTCTATATTATAGCAAAGGATGGATGTCCGTGTGAAGTAAAGACGGCTTTTTTACACACCATCGGCACTATGTGGGTAATGCTGATCACATTACCCACATAGTGCCGATGGTCCTTAAAAATATGGGTGCTCTTCCCATATTCCTGATGCGCATAAGATGTAAAAAGAGATCTTTACCTTTACTTACGAATTATGGCAAAAAAATGACTGTCTGTTCTTGATATTTGTAGTACGTTGTCTGTGTCTAAACCTAGTGTTTAACCTTTCAGCTGGTCAGTATACTTCTTAAACTATGTTTAACGTTTAGATTGTTCATTTAATTGCTTTGTGTTGTTCTACGTGAATGTAGCTGTGGGTTTGCCTGCGTGTGTGTTTGTATGTGTGTGTCTTGATTGTGTTTGTGTCTTTATATGTGCCTGTATCTGTATGTGCGTCTACGTGAACGCCTGGGTATATGCGCGTGTCTGTTTGTATATATCTGTGGATGTCTCTGTGTGTGTCTATGTGTATATGTCTGTGTGTGTTTGTCTGTGTGTATCTCTGTGTGTAGTGTCTCTGGATGTGTCTACATGTGTGTTATGTGTGTCTGTGTGTGTGCCTGTGTATATGTATGTCTGTGTATGTGTTTGCATTTGTGTGTCTGTGGGTGTGTGTCTCGTGTATCTGTGCGTGCGCCTGTGTGTATGAATGTCTGCGTGAGTGTCTGTGGTTGTGTGTATCGTCTGCGTGAGCATCAGCGCGTGCATGTGTGTGTGTGTGTGCGATTGTGTGTGTGTTTGTGTGTCTTCGAGTGTCATCTGTGTGTGTGTGTTTTGTGTCTGCGTGTGTTTGTGCATATGTGTCTGCGGGTGTGTGTATACCTGTGTGTCGCATGTGTGTGTCTGCGTATGCGTATCTGCGTGTGTGATTGTGTATGTGCGCGTATGTCTGTTTGTTTGTTTGTGTGTGTGTGTCTGCATTTGTTTCTATAGGTGTTTCTGTGTGTGTATATCTGTATGTTTGTATGTGTGTGGAATATGCGTGTCTGTTTGGGCATGTAGGTATGTATGTGGGTGAATGGGGTGTGTTAATGTGTGTGTAAAGGTGTGTGGGTGTGTTTATGAGAGTGGGTGGGTGTGTGTGTGT
Organism: Candidula unifasciata; assembly: GCA_905116865.2. Lineage (NCBI taxonomy): Eukaryota > Metazoa > Mollusca > Gastropoda > Stylommatophora > Geomitridae > Candidula > Candidula unifasciata. Next base: position 37,060 of record CAJHNH020001804.1, on the reverse strand, counting down.
TCATGCATTTTACCACCCATGCTTTTGTGCTTTTTTTCTCCTCTTTTTTTTTGATATTCTTAATATGCATATTATCGTATGAATATAAAATGCTTATTGATAAAATACAGCTGCAGTGTGAAAGAGGTGTTTGGAAGGGCTGAATGTAAGACGGGCCTGCGTGCCCAATTTGTGACCCTTTGAAAAAAAGTTCGTTCGTTCGTTCGTTCCTAAACCACGCCTCTAGGTCCTTATAAATAAACAGAGGGGGGAACCGTTTGAGGCTGTTAAATATTATGAATTAATCAAGTAACAATAAGTATTGTGAATGGCACTCTTTGCTCAATAAAGGCTGGCTTCAACTCTCTGTCTCTTGTCCTGGTTTTACATTCTCTGATACTATTTTCCGTCTGTCTCTTGTCCTGGTTTTACATTCTCTGATACTATTTTCCGTCTGTCTCTTGTCCTGGTTTTACATTCTCTGATACTATTTTCCGTCTGTCTCTTGTCCTGGTTTTACATTCTCTGATACTATTTTCCGTCTGTCTCTTGTCCTGGTTTTACATTCTCTGATACTATTTTCCGTCTGTCTCTTGTCCTGGTTTTACATTCTCTGATACTATTTTCCGTCTGTCTCTTGTCCTGATTTTACATTCTCTGATACTATTTTCCGTCTGTCTCTTGTCCTGGTTTTTCCATTCTCTGATACTATTTTCCGTCTGTCTCTTGTCCTGGTTTTACATTCTCTGATACTATTTCCCGTCTGTCTCTTGTCCTGGTTTTACATTCTCTGATACTATTTTCCGTCTGTCTCTTGTCCTGGTTTTACATTCTCTGATACTATTTTCCGTCTGTCTCTTGTCCTGGTTTTACATTCTCTGATACAATTCTCCGTCTGTCTCTTGGTGTTATTCTCCCACTTGTACACTGTCTATCATTTGCTTGCTTGAACTCAACGTTTCCCTCCAATATGATTTTATACGAGAATAAAGCCTTTTGATATTGCCAAATATGTCATTTGTTTCTGTTTTCAATTCAATTTAGCAACTATCTGTTTATTTCCAGTATTTGCAAAACCTCTGCATTTGAATCTTTTTCCATTCTTCTACATCCACAATTTCCCCCCCCCCCCCCCCCCCCCCCTCCCCCCCCCCAAAAAAAAAAACCAGTAGGAGTTGCGAGTTTCTCCTTCTCTTAATATAGGTTCTCTAGCGTAGTTGGCTAAATCGGATTGCGCAGTGAGCGGGTGACGAACTCCTTGTGGTTCGGGTTCAATCCCGGGGGTAGGCAGAAAAGCCACATTTCTCCCAGATTTACGGTATTTACAATGGAATCAAGGCCGAAAGGTTGCGATATACATAATACCGAGCCTAAGGGTTAACAACTCATGGCTTCTGGATACTAAAACAAACAAACAAACAAACAATATAGAGTTGGGTACGCATACAATTTTTCAATGGTAATCTTCAATACGTTATTCATCTTTGTAGATGTCAATAATTCTGGCATGTTTGAAAATATTTGTGGCCTGGGCTTTTATTCTTTCTTTTTTCTGTCGTGTACGCAACGGTATGCAGTGCTGGCACCTTTTTAAGACATTATATATCCGCAACTATTTAAACAGTCACTTTATAGTGAGTAACGGCACACTTTTCGCTATGGCTTGTATGTGAGGGGTGCCTTATATTACGAGCAGCCCTTCACCCCCCACCCCAAAAGTGTTTTTTTTAAAATTATGTCATGGCTTTCAGATAACATCTTTCCCACGGAAGTAACGGCAGTTCAAACGGTCTCTCTACCTCGTTCTCCTCTCTCTCTCTCTCTCTCTCTCTCTCTCTCTCTCTCTCTCTCTCTCTCTCTCTCATGTGATGTTAGCTATTGGCTGTTGCTTTCAATATAGCTTTACCTTCTCTAGCAATCAAGGTCATATTTTCATAATTAGTTTTACGTCAGAATTGCCCCCCCCCCCCCCCCCGGCACCCCTTATTGTCTTTCAGAACACCAGCAAAAGAGAATTGTGCCAGCGGTCTCCAAAATATTTCGAGCCGCAATCTCATTTTATAGAGGCAAAGTAGCCTGCGACCCCTTGCCGTGACCTGCGACCCCATGCGTTACAAATTGGCTTTTAAAGCGAAAAAAATAAGAAAACTCTTTCTATGCAAGACTCGATGTGATGTTTTTTATTTTTTTATTTCTACAACTCACCATTGCCTAGGGAACCAACAGATAGACCTTTGCATCCCCATTTAGGAGGCAGGAACAAATAGTACAAGACTCCGCACAGAAACTAACATGTTTTAAACACAGAATATCAGTAAAACTGAAGTGTAATATAATGTCTTGGAACAACACTCGTCCAAGATGGCAAATTGGATGAAGAAATTAATAGCATATGCAGTAACACAAATGAAGATGAACACCTGCCTGCTTCCTTCTCCCTCTTAACAACATAAGGCAGACGCGACTAGCACGCAGAAACATTTAATACAGAGTATATTACAGAGTATATCTATGACCTCCCTGCAAAATCTAGCTCATCATACACATATCAATAAAGAGATAGACATTCGGTAGTGGAAAGTCTATGTTCCGTTGAAAAGGAAGCTTTCAGGCAAAACAGCCTGCAATAATGTAGCTGTTTGGCTCGTTCTACCATCTGGACGTTATACGTGCCTCAGTTGTGCTTTCAGATGTTGACACATAATAGTACAGTCGAAACACGACGATGAGGTTGATACAGTTTATTATGGTACAACAAATAAGTCATTCCGCCGATGTCCAAAGTTCTCCCTGGTCGGTGCCACTTGCACACGACTGACTTCCACGACAGGATGACAACTAGACAATAGGGACAGTTACCTGCCAGTCAGAAAATTCCATTCACTCGGGTGTTGGCATCTGAATCACAATAACACAGATGTTCACAGAAACTAGACGTTGCAATTCAGAATCGATTCTTTTAAGACACTCAGAGCTTTCAAAAGCGGCGTTCGTTCGTTCAAACGACGTTGACCTCAGTCTCACCATCAAGCAGCCTGCCTCTCACACGATCACAACACAACTGACACAACATCAGTGTTGCCACTTTTCTTTGACAAAAAATATTCAAAAACAGAGTCTAAAAATATCTAAAATCTAAATTTGCGTGGAAAACATCTAGAAAAATATCCAAAATGGAAAGAGTCACAAATTACATAGCAATTGATATGACTTACCCTATAGAATCATGTCCTGATCTTTACTGAAGTCTACCTTACAAGATCCTCATGATAAGCTTAGCTTGGATGATGAAGTTGAAGCTTAAGATCCAGAATGACTCTGGTATGCTTTAGCTGTTCCAGTTTCTTTTAATACCCAATCAGGGAGCTGATAAGTGGAACAGCCTTTTCCTACTTTTATCAGGCAAAATTTTATTGTCAAGATAGCATTAAATCCTATTTCTTATGTTAGATTTAACAAATTCACTCCAAATGAAAAACATCTAGAAGAACATCTACCATCTAAACGTCAAAATGCAGGAGGAACGTCTAAATCTGGCTGTAAAACATCAAAAGTGGCAACACTGCACAACATCGTCTCTCCGTTCAAACGTTCGCTCCAATATCACGTTTTTTCATTACACCTGTTCACAGACCACGGGATATTCTGGACACGCTTTCCTCACGTGTCTGGATCTCTGACATTGTCCCCGCAATTTGACAACTCTCTGGGGTTTTCCTGGAAATTCCCATCATTACACACCCTGTCATACGGACAAGTTAGTTGTGTATCCTTTATAGGACGCTACGAAAACCAACCTCAAATTGTGTGTGTCTGTGTTTCGTTTTACTTGCCAATTTTTACGTGCAGCGTTTATCCATTCCTTTCTAAACGGTCGGTTCTCGGATACAATGGTCGAAATCAACGCAGAGCGGTCTGCTGTCGAATTGCTCACAGCCGGAATAGAGCCGAGTATCTCAAAATTAATCTTATAAGTAGCGCTCACTAAAGACTTCCTTCATTTGTACTTCATAACAGAAAGTAGAAATGTCCCCCCCCCCCCCCCCCCCTCCGAAAAAAGTTGACTTCGTTTATGATCGTATTCTGGCAAATTCGACCTACTTAAATGTTGCACTATCTTGCTCGAACCCAAACTTGCTGTTACCTAGCCCTCTGTCATCATTTTAAAACTTAGTTATTATTTAATCCTTTTTATATCATTTTGGAATCCCGATATTATTTAACCCCCACCTGATATTCTGCTAAACCTACAAAGACTTAATGACGCCCTTTATTTGGCCCCTGCCCAACTGATACTTAACTCAGTCAAGACAACTGAGATCCCAAAACGAAACAGATGGGTGCGACAGAGTTCACTAACAGACAGGTAAAATCATCGATCGCTCACATTTCTGACATTGAATTTCAGGTTTCAGAGTCTGTAGGATACATTCCAACGTTTCTAGTGTAAGCCTATTCCTTGCTGGGTGACTTAATTTAGCTACTTCTAGCCGACGTTTCCGACGAAGATAATCTACTATTGAATTTCAGTAGTTGGTTTGTGTCATCTTTTTGATACTACATTATTTACAAAATATTAAACGCGGGTGGAACACAAATACACACACAAACACACACATTCACACATATGTACACACACACAAACACACACACAAACACACACATTCACACATATGAACACACGCACAAACACACACACAAACACACACATTCACACATATGTACGCACGCACAAGTACACACACACAAACACACACATTCACACATATGAACACACGCACAAACACACACACAAACACACACATTCACACATATGTACACACACACAAACACACACATTCACACATATGAACACACGCACAAACACACACATTCACACATATGTACACACACACAAACACACACATTCACACATATGTACACACACACAAACACACACATTCACACATATGTACACACACACAAAAACACACACATACGCACATATGTACACACACAAACTCACACGTTCACACATATGTACACACACACAAACACACACATTCACACATATGTACACACACACAAACACACACATTCACACATATGTACACACACACAAACACACACATTCACACATATGTACACACGCACAAACTCACACGTTCACACATATGTACACACACACAAACTCACACGTTCACACATATGTACACACACACAAACATACACATTCACACATATGTACACACACACAAACTCACACGTTCACACATATGTACACACACACAAACACACACATTCACACATATGTACACACACACAAACACACACATTCACACATATGTACACACACACAAACTCACACGTTCACACATATGTACACACACACAAACACACACATTCACACATATGTACACACACACAAACACACACATTCACGTACACACACACAAACCACACATTCACACATATGTACATACACACAAACACACACATACACATATGTACACAACACAACACACACACACATACGCACGTACATACACACACAAACACACACATTACACATACGCACACACACACCAAACACACACACACACACATACGCACACACAAACTACATACACACACACACACACCACAAACGCACGTACACACATAAACACACAAACACACACATACACACATATGTACACACACACAACACACACACACATATGTACACACACACAAACGTACATACACATATGTACACACACACAAACACACACACGCACGTACACACACCAAACACACACACACACATACGCACACACACAAACCAACATTCACACACACCACACATACGCACGTACATGTACCACACACAAACACACACATTCACACATATGTACGCACACACAAACACACACACACACATATGTACCACACACACACAAACTCACACGTACATACCAAACACACACACACACATACGCACGTACATACACAAAACACACACACCACACATATACGCACACACATACCAAACACACATACCACATACGCACGTACATACCAAACACACATACCACATACGCACGTACATACCAAACACACATACCACATACGCACGTACATACCAAACACACATACCACATTCGCACGTACATACCAAACACACATACCACACACGCACGTACATACCAAACACACATACCACATACGCACGTACATACCAAACACACATACCACATACGCACGTACATACCAAACACACATACCACATACGCACGTACATACCAAACACACATACCACATACGCACGTACATACCAAACACACATACCACATACGCACGTACATACCAAACACACATACCACATACGCACGTACATACCAAACACACATACCACATACGCACGTACATACCAAACACACATACCACATACGCACGTACATACCAAACACACATACCACATACGCACGTACATACCAAACACACATACCACATTCGCACGTACACCAAACACCTACACACAGACATCGGAGAAGGATAGGCTTTGCCAAAGCTGCGTTAGAAAAACTAGAAAATCTAATGCAGACTGTCATTTCTACTGGATGTCAGACAGACAGTACAGGACTGTTTAATTGTAGCCAGTTCTGTTGCGGGGCCGTTAATCTTGCAATTTTTATTAGCAGCAAATAGAAAGTTACTGGAGTTTCTCTCCCCCTCCCCTGTCCGATTTCGTCGTCTCCACGCGCGCTGAGGATTATATATCATTTTCCAGTCATATTGTACACACCCAGAGTAAGGTCATGCGATTACCGGGCATTCAAAAGATTTTACCGTACCCCAATGACAGTTTATCACAAACTTACCGGTGCTCTGTCAAACGAGTTGATCCACAACCAGTCCCCTGCTGATTCCGATCCCTCTCTAAAGTTCGACTGTCTCTTGGCTCTCGCTCGGCGATCAAACTCTGTCGTGAGCTCGGCATTTTCCAAGACGTTCGGGTTCTGGGACTGGTGAAAGGTGTAAGGCATTTTGAGGTCACTACTTGACCTTTGTCTCTCAGAAAACGTATACTCTGCGATGTTTTCAACTATCAAATGACTTGATAGGATTTCCCTGAGAGAGATGATCTGCAAGTAGCAGACGACCACTGATGAAATGAGAACTAAAGTAAGGCAGAAAACCACGGCGTAGAGAACATGCACATGGGACTTCAAAGAAGACAGGTGGCTGGCATCTGTTAGGTACTGAGCCTGTAAGTTCGATTCCCCGTTATCTTCCTTTGCAGCTGCATCATGGTTTTCATCGACTTTGCTGATAAAACTCTTGGCACCCATACTGACAGAAACTATGACCTTTCCCTAAAAGCGAGCTGGTTTTACTCCGTTGTTGGTGTTTATTCAAGACGTTTCCCATTCAAAAAAGAACAACTGGTACATCTGAAATGAAGACAATGTACGTACAGTTATGCATTTTAATAATGAAAGGTCTGTGAACAAAATTATGCAAGCAATGCAAAACACTAACAACAACTCAACAACAGCGAATCAGGTGATTGGTTTAAAAAAAAATCCCCTATCAGCCATTGCATTCCATATTTTGAATTCTAGGCACATTGCAAACAAGAAAAATACTTTTCGAAATGTTTACACTTCGGTCTGCCGTAGATTACTGAGATTTGTGAAACGGTTTAGTCCAGAATTATGCAGATAAAATGACACGTCCTTACCTTGCTTTTGTCCGGGGGAAAAGAGCATTTGAAATATAACAGGTAATAAATTGTTCAATCTATTGTTTCTGTCTTCTTGGTTGAAATTCACAACGAGGAAATACTGATTTAAAATTATTTAAGTCAATGGAAATTTAGTGGACTAAGTGACAGGCGTGAGTTTTGAGTTAAAAGCCGACATCGTAGCATACCCATCTTCAGCACCAAGGGCAGAGTTCCAATTACATTGGTACTAATTGTGACAGAGATGGGCGCAGACTATATGTGGCTCTGGGTACATGCGCCGTGCTCTGGCTGGAGCTTTCGTACAAAGGTGTAGTATGAAGAGAATTTGACCTGTCCCTAACAACTAGCTACGAAATATGCTATCACCAGCCACTTGAGACAAAACTTACTGGTGTAGTCATTTGCTGATCAGTTTTTCCAGATATTATTTTAATCGCCCAGGCAGGCAGTTGTCGGGCTACAGATATGAAACGAGCCAAAGCACTAAGAAAGTGTAAATTGTCATCCGTTTCCAGCGGCGTAAACACCCCCCCCCCCCCCCCCACAGTGTAATGACAAGATATAAAACTAACGAAATGGCCTTGAGTGCAGTTAAGTAATTCTCGAGACAATAGAGTCGATTAACGCTGCCCGACAAGAAAGTACCCCCTAAGTTATTGTATCAAAATGAATTCAATTTATGTCCAGACAATCGAGAAACACATTATGTTTCGAAAAAAAATGTATGTCAAGTTGATATTTTCTATTGTCTATTGACTGCAATAAATAGTCCAATTAAGTGTCAGCTTTTCCAGACAAACCCCAATAATGGAATCTCAAACTGGACTTGTACATAGCAAGGGAGAAACTATTTAACGACGTGCACGAGTTGCAGGGACATACAGATGACAAGACACCAGCCGTAAAGCGGTTTTGAACACTGTAGTGATGGCTCGCTTGGACTGACGATTGACAAGACTAGGAAACAGAGGTAACCCAAATTAGCTGAGCGGCATATGACGTTATAGAAACTGAAAAGACGGCTGAAGGAACTAGAGAAGAACGAAGTGCCAAAGGATGTGACCGAAAGTTGCAGGAAGAGAGTAAGATAGTGAAGGCCATTGACGATTTTCATAAATGTGAAATTAAGTATAGCGGAGTGAACTTATATTATTCATTATATTATGCTCTATCCAGCAGAAGTAGTATATTATGTCAGGTTGCAGAAGCATGCAGCAGGTGCAAGAAGTGAAAATGCCGATGTTTTTCTTAATTTTGTCATGAGTATTGTTGTTAAAGCTGTGTCACCAGAGCACATGTAACACGAATAGTTACCATGTTCTAACTGCTGAATATTTTATGGACAATTAAAAATAGAGCAGTTAGTTCATAAGTCTTGTGAAAGACTGTGTGTTGAGAATAAGAATCGGTACTAAATATGTTCTAAACAATGGAGCAGAAATAAACATATGGCACTTTTAGCCCGATGGGCATAATCGGACGGAGCTGCAATTATTTAGGCAGACACTGCTGCTCAGTAACAGTCTGATTGTATGTCCGACTCGCTGTCCCGTGTATTAGGTATCCGCCAGATCCCTTGGTTACTCCTCGCTGCATAAATCCGCTCAGACCGTGTTGATCTACTTTGGGCATCTGTACTGTTCACTTGTCCTCAAAGGGCCATTACAACATCTTGTTTGTAACAATATCAAACGTAATCATACATAAACAGGTATGGCGGTAGTGTTGGAAAAAAAAAGAGATGATTGCAGTCGAGTTGATAGTTAATACATTATTTCACTAAACACCAACTATGACTAGGAAACTTAACGAGAGGGAAGCGTGGCAAAACAGGAACAGGACAATCGAACGTTTCGACCGGAGTCTTTATCAACCAACACAACAACAACAAGAATCCTAACCACCAGCCCATAAAATGGAAAGTCAAATGGATAAAACTACAGTAAAAGACCAGCTTTCAAGCATTGGGAAGTTTTGTGTATATAACCTTAGTCCTATATTATGAATGGACTAATCGAGACTCTATGTATGGAGTGATCAATTAACACGCCGTCTGCCTTGACTGCGCGGAAGTACATACTCGTACATTTGGCTTGGAGGCCAGATATATGTAAAAGAAACTCCAGCATGATGATTCTCAAACACAAACAATAGGCCTGCAAGCAGCTATGCTAGCCTCAGTACTACCGACAATCATACAAGAAAAATTCATGTCGATACAGCAATGATATCATATCAATCCAGGTAAAACCACAGATGCTATAGCTCATCTCAGCAAACTGTTAAGATGTAGAAGCTTATCGCTTCATAACACATTGATTATATGGACTGTCTTCCACGCCTTCGTGAGTATTGGCCATACAGTATGCTAGACCATTATTTTATAGACCAATCGGCACTTGGTAGATGACAAGGTCAGCATAACCCCGGCCGCATTTACTTCCCAAGGAATTTAGCCTAGTATGTGTTTAAGGCTAGTTAGACTTAGAAGAAAAGATCATTTCTTAACAAAAACAAAAAAATCCTACGCTTTTCAGATTTGAGCTCAGGACCTTCGGTTTAGCTTCTAGACTAGGGCGGCTCCCATACTGATAATAAACATGCCAATCTGGCCACTTCATACCCACTGCCTGCTGGAGTCACACTCAGCAGCCGAACAACAGCCGGTCAGTGATTGATAATGATATTTGTTAATTGATTACGTTGGAAAGCAGAGGACCAGACAGTACGTTATCATTGTTGCTGTTGTTGTTATTATTATTATTATTGTATAATTAATATTTTTACTAAGCACTGGAGAAAAGCTTAGCTCTTAACCCCACTCGCTAGCCCCTCCTCATCTCCCAAGATTTTGTTTAGGTCGGCGCCCCTACAACAATTGATCTTTTTTTAAATTTTTTTTTAATGCATATCAAAGTGGGCGGTGTTGACACCTGGTTCTAAATGCGTAGCAGAACGTAGAGAACTTTAATAAACATGAAGTTCGGATGATAATTTATGCACTATAAGGTGTATGTTGTGAAAACAACTTCTTTACATCCTTATTATCGTTTCAGTTTACATTAATTAAAAATAACTATCTGAGGCACAAGAAAATGTTCAAGCTGACGTACAACGGCAAGCAAGCAGCAGAACCAAGCGAAGTCAAGCCTAGCTCGAGATGATGGCAGTCCTCCCCAACCCACACCCACCAGGACGCATAATTCTGTCAGCAGTGTCCACATAACGATGATGCTCTTAGAGACCACCGCTTTGATTGCTGCGAGGTTTGACAATCAAAAAACGGTTCAACAAAAAGGCAGGTTTCGATTTTTAGGTTTGGGCTATTGCTGTTTCTTCATAAGATTAGAAATGCTGTGTTAAAACTAGAAAACTAGAAGCACTGGAAACAGCAACGACAACAGCGACCCCGCTACAGTAGCAACAACAACTGCCACGCTAAGAATCTTCAGACGCATGCTTGAGTGAAAAGAAGAACGGAGCATTTATGGGTTAAACCGGTGTGCTATTTTGCTGATCCGTTGGAAAAACATAAACAAACATAAACATATACATAGGTCCTGACGGTCTGACACCGTGTGACTTAAAAATGTCAGACCTGATGGCAGACAAACAGGACCTAAAGGTCTGAAACCATGTGACTTCAAAATCTCAGACCTGATGGCAGACCAACAGGACCTAAAGGTCTGACACCATGTGACTACAAAGTCTCAAACCTGATGGCAGACAAACAGGACCTGAAGGTCTGACACCAAGTGACTACAAAGTCTCAGACCTGATGGCAGGCAAACACGACCTAAAGGTCTGACACCATGTGACTACAAAATCTCAGACCTGATGGCAAACCCACAGGGCAAGCATGGATAACCCATTCAACCTCTAAAGAAGTTATAATTAGGGCACCCGTAACGGCGATACCGGTTCCTGTAACATAAAGTCTTTTGCGGGTAAGGATTGATGATTAACTCTTTCTAGCTCAGAGTGTTTGTGCTTTATAGCAAAAGTCTTTGAGTCTCGTCAACTAGAACGATACGCGGATGGAACGGGTTAAGCCAAACAGCCATGGTGTTATTCTGGAAAGACTATAAATAAAAAGAGAATTACTAAAAAAAAAAAAAAAAAAAACTATTTAAATATTTTGGCCACATTAAAAGACATAACACGCATTTAAAAACCAAATTGGAGGGAAAGGTTGAAGGAAAGAAAGCAAGAGATAGGCAACAATACAAGTGGGAGGACAGCATCAAGAGATGGAGGGGCAGCAGTCTGAGAGAGACAGGACAGGACAGGAGACAGGATGTGTTGTAAATCCATTACAGCCAACACTAACTCTGGAGACGGCACCTGACTGAATAATTAATGAACATATGGAAAGAATGGTTCAGAAGAAGTTAGCCAATGTTTACCATACATAGAGCCTTCAATAAACGTATAGTGCACACAAGTGTATGAGTATTCACAGCTCGCTCTGCAGGCAGAACAACCCAGGAAGCCAACAGTGCCTTCTTTATGATTGCCAGCAGCATGACGATGATTGTAATTACAGTGACATAAGCTTTTGTGATGGCACAGGAGCGGAGCATATGTGGGGTGACCCGTTTGCTATGAAGCTGAAACTAGGATTACCAGATTACCAGATTTTGTGATGCTGGAATCACATGACTATTGTCATGTATAAGTGTGTGTGAATTGTGTGTGTGTGTGTGTGTGAGTTATTCTAAAAGCATTTTTCGGTGGATGAAGGCAAGCATCGTATGTAGATAGTGGGACTTACTCCACAGCGCGTGCAGTTACCTTCATCTTTGTCCCGGGGTATGCAAGTTTTGTTGGCAGTGAAAGAGCTGATGGATAAGCCGGTTATACCCGTATTTACTGATGGCCGGCCTATGGATCGCGCTGACATTGTGAATGTCCCTCGAGATATTTGAGGTTCTGAGGATTCTGGGAGCAGTGTGCCCATATCAGTGCTAAGACTTTGAGAATTGGGAGGTAATATCGGCACAGCCAAGAATGAGAGGCACATCAAACGTATGACAGAACTGGTACTTTAACTGCGGGACGCTGATGTGTATGTTGAAGGGGGAATCTGAGCGTCTATGAAAGTATCAGTCGTTCTGTGAAGATCACTTAACTCACAAATCACAACTCAGTACTGAAAGAGCCAACATATATTTTCTCCAAAGAGTTCCTTTTCTTGATTTACCTTGTATAAACAGAGAGGGAACCATTGAGGCCGTTAAATATTATAGATTAATCAAGTAACAGAAAATGTATAGAAAGAAGTAGAAAGATAGAAGAACACACTAGACAACATAAAAATCGAAAGCTATAGTTACTGTGCCGGGAACTGAACCTGTCACCTCCAGACTGCGTGTGCGCCTCGCCATGGATACAAGCTGCACGTTAGACATGGTCAACTAGGCACCTCCAAAAAAAGGGGTCTTATTGGCCATGTCTAACGTGCAGCTTGAAATCCACAACTATGGAATACGGACAGAATTCATTTCAAACCATTGAAATGGCACCATAGGTTACAGAAATTTATATTACGAACATTCAGTGTTGCTTGATTTCCCTTAGACTTCTGCTCAAGTCTGATGTAGGACTAGAGATTTTTTGAGATGGCTAACCATGAACGACAGCAATGAGCTTATTGTCACGGCACATACTGATTATGATGAGCATTGATCATTTTCTGTGTCCGAATACAAACTACGGGAGATAAGAAGACAGCAGACAGATAGAACACACAAGACAGCAACAAATTACAGCGACCTATCCTCACAGAAACAAACACACGAGATAGGACATCACTGGAAGCAGATATCTCCGCGCTGTAAATTTTAAGGAAATCATAATAACACATAACACTAATAAAGATTAACTGTTAATGAGACGCAGTACTGACGATCAATTATATTGAAAACAATATTATTCAGGTATGCATTGAAATAATGAGAATTGTTGTATATTGATACAATCTTTAGAATCCAACCAGCTAACAATGTCGCATATCAGCTGACCCAGATTTTGAAAAAAAAAAAATAATAACAACTGGCTATCCAAACAGAGGCAGAAAGAAACATTATAAAAAAATTATTATAATGATAACATTGAAGAAGACAACACAAGCTGTGATTAATGTTGCTTGAAATAGTAAGCGATCAAAAAAGAAAGAGACTTTAAATACATTGGAAACATCTGTATTAAGATGGCAGAAAAGAGAGAGAAAAAAATATAGATAGATAGATAGATAGATAGATAGATAGATAGATAGATAGATAGATAGATAGATAGATAGATAGATAGATAGATAGATAGATAGATAGATAGATAGATAGATAGATAGATAGATAGATAGATAGAGATAGATAGATAGATAGATAGATAGATAGATAGATAGATAGATAGATAGATAGATAGATAGATAGATAGATAGATAGATAGATAGATAGATAGATAGATAGATAGATAGATAGATAGATAGATAGATAGATAGATAGATAGATAGATAGAGAGATAGAGAGAGAGAGAGAGAGAGAGAGAGAGAGAGAGAGAGAGAGAGAGAGAGAGAGAGAGAGAGAGAGAGAGAGAGACTGAAACAAGAATCAAACAAGCCAACAATGTTATGTATCACCTGACCCCATTTTTGGAACACCTGGCTATCACAAAAGAGACAAAAAGACACATTGTAAATGCAGTCCTCATACCCAACTATGACTGTCAGTGTAAATAATTAACGCTGACTACAAAACACGGAGGGAGTCGCCGTGGCAGAGCGCTAGACGCGCGCCGCGGATCGGAAGGTCGTGGGTTCGCTCCCTGGCGGAGACGGACTTTTCTTCAAAAATGACCTTGGCTCCCAGGTCGACCCAGCCTTGAGTGGGTACCGGGTGCAATCCCGGGAAGTAGAGGCGGCCGGCGTGATGATGACCACATCACTCATCTTGTGCCGTTGGTCTATAAAAATATAGGTCTAGCCCTATATGCCCTATACGCCTAAAGGCGTGGAAAGGGTCCTTTACTTTTTTTTTTTAACTTACAAAACACGGAAAAAGACAACTGAGCAACTGCGAAATTAGATTTTGAAAAAGACTGTGAAAACAAAAAAATTACAAAAACTGTTGGAGCTATACCTATAATTAAATTAAAAAAGAGACCGAAATGGTTTGGCCATTTAATAACAATAAAATCCAACGATGTCAGTAACGAAAAGGTACAACATGGAAGAAGAAATACAAAGAGGTAGTGGACGACCAAGAAGAATATGGCCAGTAACGAAAATCGTACAACATGAAAGTAGAAATACTAAGAGGTAGTGGACGACCAAGAAGAACATGGATTGAAGGAGTCATTTATACCTATAGACCACACAGCATCACTGCATACGGGGCAACCGAACGTGCCCTAGCTCGGATACAGGTCATCTGTTAACCCACGACGTTTAACGGCACAAAGCAGAAAATGGACAACAGAAAGAAAGATATAAATCCGAAACATTCAATCCAAGACGGTCCTGTGACATCAGAAAGTTAAGAAACGAATGCTGTTCGATAAGGAAAGCTGCTGGTAAGAAGTACATCTCTAACAAGGCGCCTGACTCTGTTATCGCCAGTGGAATCACACAGAAATACAAAACAATAATCCATACAGCAGGAACATTATTATTGCTTACAAATATGTCAGCAAATATAGAACATAAGAAAAATGAAAAGCTAGTGCTGCGTTTTTTTGTTTGTTTGTTTGAAAGAGACACAAACACTGGTGAAGCGAAACTACAACAAATGTAGCTAATAATAAATTAGTAACACTTGGGAATGTTTAACGTTTGCGGTAGGAATTGTTAAAAGAAATGTGTGACAGTGAAGTAATTAAATGTGTGAAACAGAAATAATTAAATGCGTGAAATAAAAGTAATCAAAACTGTGAAATAGAAGTAATAAATTTTTTGAAATAGAAGTAATTAATGTGTGAAATGCAAGTAATTAAATATGCGAAATAGAAGTAATTAAATGTGTCCAAAAGAAGTAATTCAGTGTGTGAAATAGAAGTAATTATTTATAATGGCTACAAATTAGGTCACTCACGAATCGTTTGAAACAAACTCAGGCCCAGCATCGCCTAACTACACACTAGCTGACCTGTAATTGATGATTGGTCAGGCTGGTCTAAGTTAGAGGGGTGTGAAATGCACTCTCTCGTCGGACCTAGGTTCAGTGTGTACTAGGGGGTTGGGGCACGGCTAGCTCCATATATGCAGCCGGACGTGGTTGGGGTTAGGGTCAATTCTTCATACTGTAATATAAAGTGTGGTCGCCTGTAAGACCCGCTAGACAATACAACGTCGCACCAACCTGACATACCTGCAACTTAAACTGACGAGTCTCAAAAGTTCACACGCATAAATGAATTTCAAATCACAGTGTTTTGGCCCGACTTTGTCACTCATAAATGTGTGGCTGGACCTTTCATTACATGTTCCAATCGTTCTAGTTATGCCTCCATACACAAACTATATAGCATATATATTAAGGCATATAACGTTATGTATTGTAGCCTCCATTTACAACTAAGCTCACGGACACAAAGAAAACATTAGGATTAGTTGGCCCTTCTAATTCTCTGGGGGGGGGGGGGGGGGAAGGTGAGCTTCAAGAATATTACGCCTTGATTAGGTGCACATAAATAACAAGAATTGTTATAATTAATTATCATTAAATGTGCTGAATAGCAAATAAATCAGATAATATATTTACAATCAAATTAAATACATCAAAACAGTTCCAGAGAGAACGTTCATACATCGTTAGAGGGACCGGTTAGCCATGTTGCCAAAAAAGTTTAAGGCTACACGTTTTCGGGTCAGGCCGAATGCTGGTTAAAATACTCCAAACATCCCACATTGTGGCCAGAAATCTGTGGTGAATTTTAACTTTATTCTCAGACGAAAAGCGGCAAAACAAAAACTTATACTGTCGCCAGCGGACAGTGACGTTTGACATGGCTTACTGGTGCAGTAGCCAACGATTGAACAATAGGCTCCAGAACAGCACATATACGCAAAAAGAGTCAAAAACATTGAAGAACCACTAAAGACCCAGTGAAAACCAGGAGAAAGACCACAAACTCACAAAGCCTGGAACATCATAGAATGGACATCCTGGGGCCAAACAAAGAGAACACCAGTTGTGAGCACACACCACAAAGACAGATTATAGTCTGATAAGATCCTTAACTCTGGTTGCTGCTAGTCTATGAGGAAAGCTTTAATAGACAGACAGACAGACATACTAACCACAGCACCGTGAAAGGTATCTCATTACCTCTTCTTAAAAGTAAGAAAGTGTGTGCCGAAGGAGGGATCAAGCTG
>CAJHNH020001804.1:0-17500 GCA_905116865.2 Candidula unifasciata | reverse complement strand
GTCCGTCAGTCTGTCTCTCTGTCCGTCTGTCTGTCTTTCTGTCTGTTTATCAAAGATTGATAGGTAGGCAGGCAGGTGTGTAGTGTAGTAGTAAGACATTTATAGATAAAATAGTCCTTTTAGTTTTTGTGTTATTGTGTAATCATGTATTAAGCTGATGAAGGCTCTCTAGCATCAACGTTCGCTTGTCGTTTGTGTTTAAGATAATGAGAAGCTGACTGGTTCTACTTTTCGGTTAGTTTATTCTCTTTTCATAATATTTGTTTGTCCGTCCATTCGTTTGACAGTTTATATGTTCAATCTTCCGTTTATATTCCTGTCTAACAGTCGACCTGTTCATCCATGTACTTAATATCTAAACGTTCACTCATGCATATATTGATCCACCCTTACGTCTTCTCTCCGTCTATGCAAGTGTCGATATATATGTGTCTAAACATCTATATAACAGAATCTCTCTATTTACACTTTCATATCTAAACTAATATGTTTATGCCACCAGCTCATCGTCGTTTTACAGCATCAGAGAAATATGCATGCAGCAATTGAAATATTATATTTGATTGCATTAATGTAGAAAAAAAAAAGTTCTTTGGAAAAAGGTTGAATAAGGAAAATTTAAGGTGACACGATTCATTAATCGATTCTTTTCTTTCGATTATTACTATGCGTCGTTGATAACAAAATTGTCCAAACACACACATTTCTTCTCTTTCGTTTCATTCACTCAATTTTTTTCCTTTACATAATTGTTTGTTTTATTTATTTATATATTTATTTATTTAATGTTGTTATTAAATTTCAAAACTGGCAAAAAATGTGTAACGGACAGAAGACAGGGTGGTAGTAGGGTTGAAGGGAAAAGGTGCAATTTGTGCGGGAAAGGGTTGCAGTATTTTTCAATGTTGTGCCCTTATTGGTCAGACAAGGCTCAAGATCTTTTCATCCATTCCATTTTATCATAGTGAATCCGTTCAATGTCATGGTTGGAGTCCATTCTTAGCATCCTTGGCTTCCCTCGTCCATGTAAGTTTTAGAGATTTTTGTAGACGTCTCGTTTCCTCAGTCCCAAAATTTCACATTTCACTGCCTGTTTTGGGGATTCTACAGTCGTTTCTATTAAGGTGTGTCCAGTGGTGATCATTACTTGTTAACTTGTTTTTCATGCTTCTTCTGTGGTATCAACAATTGCTCTTGATATGGCGAATGTGGCTCTTTCTAACACACACACACACACACACACACACACACTTCTCTCTCTATCTCTCTCTATCCCTCTCTCTACCTCCCACCCCTCCCTGTCTTTCTCTCGCACTCTCTATTCCCTTCCCCCCCCCCCCTCAATTCTACTATATGAACATAACATTCTTTGTTGATTAAATACAACTACTCTGCAAAGGATGGGTGTTAGGAAGGGCCGGATGTAAAACGAGCCTGTGTGTCCAATTTTTGACGCTTAAGAAAAAGTTTCACTTGTTCGTTCGTTCGTTCTTTATCAGAATATAAGACGGGCCTGTGTACCCAGTTCGTAAATCTTTGAAAATAAAGCTTGCTCGCTCTTTAGTTCTCTCTCTCTCTCTCTCTCTCTCTCTCTCTCTCTCTCTCTCTCTCTCTCTCTCTCTCTCTCACTTATTCTTTCTCACTCATTCTCTGTATATCTTCGTGTGCGCGTGGGTTTCTCTGTCTGTATGTCTCTACGTGTCTCTCGGTGTCTGCCTAATCTTTCTCTCCTTCCACTTTTCTGTCCCTGTCTATGTTTGTATTGGAGTGTTGTTGGTGTCATCAATCCACAAAACCGCCACAGCAAACTGCCAGAGAAGTAACTGTCACAACATGCCATTAAACTTTTAGTGAAACGTCTCACTAACAGCAGTCAGCGTATGGGAAACCGACATGAGATAATGTGGAAGAAATGGACTTGCTATGAATAAGCAAAGCAGATAAATGCTCAGAAGAAACAATAAAAACAATCCTTGCCAGTGTGGTAGCAGTCGTAACCTAGGTCCGACCGTCATGGGTTCAAAGCTTACTGAACCGGAGATCTTTCAACATTGACCCTATCTCCCAGGTCGGCCCAGAATAAAATAGGTATCAGCAAATGTCCTGGAAGGCAAAGGCGACCGCCGTGACGTTGTCCTCATCTATCAAGTGCTGACTGGTCTAAACATAAAAAGCCTAGCATCATATGCTCGGTAAGCCATTAGGACAATAAGAAACGGGTGTTTTACAATAATTTACCATTTTATATGTGCCATTGTAACAAACTATGCTTTTAAAAACAATTTACGATTCCCCCCCCCCCCCCCCCCCCCCCCCCACCATCATTCAACAGCAAGGGAAAGGCGAAATGGACAGATAATCAAATTGTTACTTGTACCTTCGAAATTTGAACTGAGCTTGCTGCTGAAGATTGGGATGGAGCTCTTATTGGAATGTCCCGACAGGTCTAATGCCGATTCCTATTTAAAAATTCAACATGTGTCATCATCATGTGCCATTTCTATCAGCTATCCGGTTATGGTTCGTCAGTTCGGACAATCACCAGAATCAATGAGCAGGTCTGTACTGTTGTACCACATCACATATGTTGTGTAGCTTTGCCACCCAGATCATGTTTTCATTCTCTCCCTTTCACTAGTTTTGCATC
The DNA here is from genome assembly GCA_905116865.2 of Candidula unifasciata. Lineage (NCBI taxonomy): Eukaryota > Metazoa > Mollusca > Gastropoda > Stylommatophora > Geomitridae > Candidula > Candidula unifasciata. The sequence goes on along the minus strand of CAJHNH020001804.1, from coordinate 14,853 downwards.
AAATCGGCGTTATCTCCAAACATGTGGAGTTAATTTCTTCATTACATAAAATAAATGATCCCTTCCGGCGCATGAGGCATTTAGAGGGATACCTATATTCTATAGACTAATTGCACTCGGTGGGTGATGTCAACTTTACGCCGACCGCTTTTACTTCCTAGGCCTTACCTAAGGCTAGGTCGACCGGGGAGCCTAGGTCTTTTTTTTTAATGTCAGGCTCGGTCAGGACCTGAACTCACCCCCTTCGGATCCGCCAGCGAGCGTCTAGCCGCTACACCATATCGGCTCCCCCTTACAATATATCCACAATAATATATCTCGGCATCATTAAAGAAATGACGTCTTAAATAAAATTATGGGAGTTCATATTAAAAGAACGTCTATAGAAGGGCGTTCCTCTATTTTACATCACGCTGTCACCGAATTTAAAAGGTATTTCTCCTTTCTGCACTTATAAGAAACTGCAGTAATACTTACATTATAAAAGATATGAAAATCAAGGAAGATTGGCTAATAAACAGCATCTTGTGTCGGAAGCTGAAATAGTTGTGTCATATCAAGCGCCATAGCGTATTGGAGAAAAAATAATAGCAGAAGGCATGGTACCAGGAAGGAGGGACAGGGGCCGAACAAAACAAAGATGAGCACAGGATATAAGTGGTTCCGTGAATATGAAAGTACTCGAGGCGAGAGTGCTGGCAAAAGACCGAGTTTCTTTCAGGCAGACCGTGATGTGAGCGAAGGATTTGCTAGATCAGTGGCTCTCAACCTTCTTATCGCCGCCAACCTTAATTCATTTCCCTCATGTCTTGGCGACCCCCAAACAATTATTTTCCTTTATAACTTTAATGAATCTATGTTTTTTTCCATGGTCTTAGTTTACCCTTTTTAAAAGGTCGTTCTACCTAAAAAGGGTCTCCACTTGCAGACTGAGAACCGTTGTGCTAGATGATGGTGATATTATTGAAATTATTGGAAGAAATAAGTAATTTAGTCCAGGTTGTCTGGGTATTTTTTTTTCTTACGAAAAAATCATAGAATACTTTACTGGTCCATCTCTTTAAGAAGAAATTCTAACCGCCTGTTAATATAATCGCATAAAACCCGAACTTCGTAATTTCTGCGACAATCCCCAAGAATCTTCATAAAAGTTGTACTCAAAAACTGAACGATACAGCCGATGAAACGGAACCAGACATTCACAGCGCCAGTCAAACGCTTAGCCGCCTAGTTAAAGAGACCCCTCATATAAATAAACCGGGGAGAAAAGGGGGAGGGGGCGCAATGTAATTACAATAAAATACAAAGAAAAGGCGTAAAAAAATTACCAAAATGACAACAGAGGGGCTTCAACAATAAACAGTAACAGTATACGACTAAAGTATGGCTTTTTGAGCCAGCTGCTACTATACGGATCGGCTTGCAGACAAAAGACAGCCCTTTCTTGAGGTGGCTGTAGTGTAGAGGAAATCTTGGAGGAGACGGGGACATTTCCAAAGAGAAAAGTTGGACGAGATGACAGAAGAGAAAAAAAATGAGGGATAGAGACAGAAACACGAGAATGGACAGAAAGAAAACGGTGATAAGAATGTTCTCGGAAAGAGTAAATATTGGGATAAGACCGACTTTGAACGTCAAGGCTCTTGAATGTGCTAGATAGGGATCAGAAAGAAAAATAATAGAAAAGAAACGATGCGAAATGATAGAAGACGGCAAATGAACAGTAAAATGTTGGAGATAGGGATGGATATAATGAAACAAGGGTTTTAAAATACGCGTGTGTGAGAGAAGTTGCGAAAAGATCGTGAAAATAAACAGCGAGAGTGAAAAAGCAGAAAGCAGAAAAGAAATATTCCCATATTAAAAAAAGTAAGCATAAATGTAATCTTAGAGATTTGCAAACGAATTTACAAATAAATAATTATATTATGAGTTTTAGTTACCAGTTTCATTTAGAAAATAAAAGCAAGTCAGTAAATGCTGTATGACAGAATTTGACTTACACAATAATCTGGTTTCAAATGTGCCACAATAGGAAGAGATACAAACCAACGTGTGGTGACTGGCTCATAGCGAAGGCTAGGGTAGACAAGAGGTGTGGCAGAAGTTAGAGTAGACAAGATGTGATAGATGTTAGAGTTGACAAGAGGCTGGGACAGAAGTTAGAGTAGACAAGAGGCTGTGACAGAAGTTAGAGTAGACAAGAGGCTGTGACAGAAGTTAGAGTAGACAAGAGGTGTGGCAGACGTTGGAGTAGACAAGAGGCTGTGACAGAAGTTAGAGTAAGCCAGAGGCTGTGACATAAATTAGAATAGACAAGAGGCGTGGCAGAAGTAAGTTTAGACAAGAGGCTGTGACAGAAGTTAGAGTAGACAAGAGGCTGTGACAGAAGTTAACGTAGACAAGAGGCTGTGACAGAAGTTAGAGTAAGCCAGAGGCTGTGACACAAGTTAGAATAGACGAGAGGTATGACAGAAGTTAGAGTAAACAAGAGGCTGTGACAGAAGTTAGAGTAGATAAGAGGCTGTGTCAGAAGTTAGAGTAGGCAAGAGGCTGTGACAACAGTTATAAGTAAGAATAAACTCACAGGGAGCAAGTACAGCGGGGATCTACAGTCATCAGTAGAAATTATCCTCTTTCGACACACGTTTCGGCCCACGATTCCTAAACGTATTCGGAGGTGGGCCCACCTGAGTTCATGAAGCTCAGGGCTGCTTCCCCGCTGCACAGAATTACCGGATGGTGTTATTATTTCGGCCAGAGACAAGACGACTTAGTGGTTTCGAAGGAGGTACTGTGAGATAAGAAGTCGCAACGGCAGCGTAATTAGAACAGTTCGCATGCCTGGACGACCGAGCGACAAGCTTACTTTGGTTTACCGGACACATGTTGGACTTTTATTAGCAGTTGGCAGAGGGACACTGGCAGACAATTCGTACACGATGGACTTTCAAAGGGATGAGAAACTCCTTTCCGCTAGACACCCGGACCAGCTCACCGAGGCCCGTCCCCTACGTTGTTGCGCTGCGTCCACAGCCAGCTAGAGGCCCTTTCGGCAACCTCTCCCAGTTTTTTAAGTGTTCGTTTCCGTTCATTACCGCGCAATCCTAGTTCTTTAACCACAGAGTAGACAAGAGGTGTGGCAGACGTTAGAGTAAGCCAGAGGCTGTGACACAAGTTAGAATAGACAAGAGGCGTAGCAGAAGTTAAATTAGACAAGAGGCTGTGACAGAAGTTAGAGTAAACAAGAGGCTGTGACAGAAGTTAGAGTAGACAAGAGTCTGTGACAAAAGTTAGAGTAGACAAGAGGTATGGAAGACATTAGAGTAGACAAGAGGCTGTGACAACAGTTAGAGTAGACAAGAGGCTGTGACAGAAGTTAGAGTAGACAAGAGTCTGTGACAAAAGTTAAAGTAGACAAGAGGCTGTGACAGAAGTTAGAGTAGACAAGAGGCTGTGACAGAAGTTAGAGTAGACAAGAGGCTGTGACAGAAGTTAGAGTAGACAAGATATGTGGCATAGGTTACAGTAGAAAAGCCAAGCAAACACGTATGTCTGTTATTTATTCAAAGATTAATGGTGCTTAACTAAACAGTAAATTCCAATCAAACAGTCCTCCGGCGCGAATAATTCAAACTGCATATGATAAATATTTATAGTTTTCTGACGTACTCAAAACACAATATGTAGTTCTTCAGAACAGTACCTGCAAAATAAGTACCTCTAAAAATTAGCCCTTATGTAAAAATATCACCGGAAATTCTACCTACCCTGGAAACTCTAGCAACACGGTGAATTCCAACTACCAAGGCCAAGAATTCCAGTTACCAAAGCCAGGAATTCCAACTACCAAGTCCAAAAATTCCAACAACCAAGGCCAACCATTCCAACAACCAAGGCCAAGAATTCCAACTACCAAGGCCAAAAATCACCAAGGCCAAAAATCACCAAGGCCAAAAATTCCAACTACCAACCCCAAAAATCACCAAGGCCAAAAATCACCAAGGCGAAAAATTCCAACTACCAAGGCCAAAAATTCCAACTACCTAGGCCAAGAATTGCAACTACCAAGGCCAACAATTTCAGTTACCAAGGCCACAAATTCTAACTACCAAGACTAAGATTGCAACTACCAAGACCAAGAATTGCCACTACAAAGACCAAGAATTGTAACTACCAAGACCAAGAATTGTAACTACCTAGACCAAGAATTGCAACTACCAAGACCAAGAATTACAACTACCGAGACCAAGAATTGCAGCTACCAAGACAAAAATTGCAACTACCAAGACCACGAATTGCCACTACAAAGACCAAGAATTGCAACTACCAAGACCAAGAATTGCAACTACCAAGACCAAAAATTGCCACTACAAAAACCAAGAATTGCAACTACCAAGACCAAGAATTGCAACTACCAAGACCAAGAATTGCAACTACCAAGGCAAAGAATTGCCACTACAAAGACCAAGAATTACAACTACCAAGACCAAGAATTGCAACTACCAAGACCAAGAATTGCAACTACCAAGACCAAGAATTGCAACTACCAAGACCAAGAATTGCAACTACCAAGACTAAGAATTGCAACTACCAAGACCAAGAATTGCAACTACCAAGACCAAGAATTGCAACTACCAAGACCAAAAATTGCAACTACCAAGGCCAAGAATTGCCACTACAAAGACCAAGAATTGCAACTACCAAGACCAAGAATTGCAACTACCAAGACCAAGAATTGCAACTACCAAGACCAAGAATTGCAACTACCAAGACCAAGAATTGCAACTACCAAGACCAAGAATTGCAACTACCAAGACCAAGAATTGCAACTACCAAGACTAAGAATTGCAACTACCAAGACCAAGAATTGCAACTACCAAGACCAAGAATTGTAACTACCTAGACCAAGAATTGCAACTACCAAGACCAAGAATTGCAACTACCAAGGCCAAGAATTGCCACTACAAAGACCAAGAATTGCAACTACTAAGACCAAGAATTGCAACTACCAAGACCAAGAATTGCAACTAACAAGACCAAAAATTGCAACTACCAAGACCAAAAATTGCAACTACGAAGACCAAGAATTGCAACTACCAAGACCAAGAATTGCAACTACCAAGACCAAGAATTGCAACTACCAAGACCAAGAATTGCAACTACAAAGGCCAGGAATTCCAACTACTAGCCTGGTGAATTCCAACTACTAGCCTGGTGAATTCAAGCTACTAACCTGGTGAATTCCAACTACTAGCCTGGTGAATTCAAGCTACTAACCTGGTGAATTCCAACTACTAGCCTGGTGAATTCAAGCTACTAACCTGGTGAATTCCAACTACTAGCCTGGTGAATTCCAACTACTAACCTGGTGAATTCCAACTACTAGCCTGGTGAATTCAAGCTACTAACCTGGTGAATTCCAACTACTAGCCTGGTGAATTCAAGCTACTAACCTGGTGAATTCAAGCTACTAACGCCCGAAACTAGCAACGGAAATAATACCTTTATTTACTAAGAAATAGAAGCATTGCAGATTAAAAGTAAAAGTAACTAGTAAACAAATTACAACTGTCAACTCCTGTGATTTATAATTCGAATATATAAAACAGTAAATATACTTTTCTTGCCTTTGGGATGTGTGTATATGGTGCCTGTGTCATTTAAAAGCAGCATGTCGAATCCGACTACGGACACTCTCCTTCAATTGTTATGAAGTGTCATTTCTGTGCTTTAACCGCTGCTTATTGTCCTACTTATGCGGGTGTCATTCAATGTATGTAAATTTACTTCCCATACTAAAATAAACAAAGTAATTGAAAAAAAAAAAAAAGCGAAAACATCAGCAAGAGGCGGTCATAATAATTAGCCACATTGTGAGAGGACAGATACTATAATACTATGCAAAATATTATGGGAACAGAGAAAAGGGGAGCGGTGGAGCTGGAGAGAGGAGAGAGAGGGGGAGGGAGGGAGAGTAAAAAAGAGGGGGAGGAGGACTTGACAGTTTGACAACGTGACATGAAAAAAAATTGAAAACGCACGGGCACATCATTGTTGGACCGCTAGAGCTGCTGAAACATGTTCGGCCACGGCGATGGTAAAAAAAAAACCTTGATTATAAAGATAATACGGAGTGAGGCCACACAGTTGTTATTAACATCACTTGTAACAGTTAAAAGTTAGTTGCGTATCAAAAGTTAGTTGCGTATCAAAAGTTAGTTGCGTATCAAAAGTTAGTTGCGTATCAAAAGTTAGTTGCGTATCAAAAGTTAGTTGCGTATCAAAAGTTAGTTGCGTATCAAAAGTTAGTTGCGTATCAAAAGTTAGTTGCGTATCCTTTACATGACATTGAAGAACCAACCCCAGTATTTTTTAGCTGTTGTGGTTTTGCTAGGCAAATTTCCTTTCAGTAGTTTGACATTGCTTTCTGTACGGTCGGCTTCTCGATACCACTGTCGAAACCAACGCAAGGAGCAGGGCCCGCAGCTGGGATCAAACCCGGCACCCCGGCATTACGAAGCGCGTTTGCAACGCCTAGGCCACAGAACTTGTAATAGTGCCTAATCAAATAAATAGCCGTGAGAAGCAACTTTACATGTGATTGCAGAATAGACGGAGATTGAAACAAAAATCTGACTAGTCAGCATTGTTGCTTATCAACTGACCATAATTTTGAAATACCCGGCTATCCCAAATGAGACCCCCCACGCCGTAGCAAAATTAAATGCAATCTTCATGCCAATATAAAATATAGGTCTAGCCCTATATGCCCAGTAAGCTGAGGAGGTGAAAAAGTGCCCTTTACTTTACTTACTTTGTGTCTTTTCATTTTTCATTTCAATTCTCGTTGTGCCTAGTGGGACATGAGGCTTCAGAGAGGACTTTCCATGTGCCCTAGTGGGACATGAGGCCTAGTGGCACAGAGAGGGACTTTCCATGCTTTCATGTCCTGTGCAATCTTCAGTTCTCGTTATGCCTAGTGGCACATGAGGCTTCAGAGAGGACTTTCCATGCTTTCCTGTCCTGTGCAATCTTCAGTTCTCGTTATGCCTAGTGGGACATGAGGCTTCAGAGAGGACTTTCCATGCTTTCCTGTCCTGTGCAATCTTCAGTGCAGTTTTCCATGTCAAAGATGCCGCACTCAGGTCACTTTCCATCGTTCTTCTCCATGTTGTTTTTGGGCGCCCCTGTTTTCTCTTTTTAGTAAAAACTAAAGAACCCTTTTTCACGCCCTTAAACTTATTGCGCATAAAGGGCTAGACCTATATATTTTATAGACCAACCGGCACTTTGTCGGCGATGTGGTCAACATCATGCCGGTCGCCTTTACTTCCCAAGATTGTACCTGGTACCCACTCAAGGCTGGGTCGACCTGGGAGCCAAGGTCATTATGAAAAATGTCCAGCCCGCTCAGGGCGCGAGCCCGTGACCTTCCCATCCGCGGGCGCTACACCACAGCGACTTCGGTGTCTTTAAGCACTTAAAAAAAAAAAAAAAAACATCCCCATTTATCTGTCTCTATGGGATGTCTTTCAAAAACTCTATGTTAACTTTTGTTCAATCCAAAATGTCTAAATGTGATTGTTTTTCTGTCCACAAAATATGACTTTTCTCTTGTACATCCTCATCCCTGCGACCCCAATTTTACTTTCAAATTGCTTGTACATTGTCATGGCTTCTCCGCTATAGAGTATGGTTGTGTTTAGGAGACGCAAAATTGCGTTAGCGAAATAAAAACTACAGAAATTCATTGTGAGAATTATTTTACTTGTTATGTCTTCCCATGTGGTTTCCTCAGCCCTACTGTGGGAAAAAGCAGGAAAAACTCACTGTCTCCACAACAGTCACGTCGTATGAGTGGACTAATTGTGGACTTTCCTCAAAGTGGGAATTCACCTGCATGAGATGCAAGGAATCAACGGTCTGTGTACAAATAAGACATTTGTAGAACGGATGTGCACGCAACACTCAGGTTCTGGAACACGACTCAAGTCCAGAGGAGAATGATGAACGAGAACTTTCCGCTGAAGTTTACAGCCAGTGAAAGCGAAGAAGAAGAAGAAGATTTTTTACTGTTTTACCAAACGAATAATGTATGACCGACTATTCTCGACACGTACAAATTAACGTATCGCAGATAATTGTTCTTATTTTAAAATGAACATATTCTGAAATCCTACTTACGTCGCTTATGAATAAAGTGCTCTCATGTAACTTCTTTTGTCATGGTCCATAGAATGGCAGCCGTACGATGTGTTGAGCTTCGTTTACAGCTAGGCTGCGATGTCTGCACCTTTGGGCCTAACAAATCCTAATTAGTAGCTTTTTGCAACATGCTAGTTGGATAGGCGGTTATTCTATTCTTTGCAGCCCAACTCTTGCCCAAAATATGGCTCGGGAACCTTCACGTGGATAAAGACCTTTTCCAATTATCGGGATTCTCCTCACAGGAGAGCTACTGTACATGGATGCTTCGAGCAGAGTGGCAAGCTTCACTGGGAAGGTCATCGGTAGGGGGCATACTTTGGATCTTTTCTCCCAGCTATGCTGGCGTGGTTGGGAATGAACAGTCAGACAGATTGGCTGGATCTGCACAGCTGGGTGGTGAATTCATACATGACAAGGCAGATGTGGCCAGGACTCTTTGGGAACAAGTAATAGAGTCAGAAGCCAAAGAAGATTATTATGGCCTGGAGAGAATGAGGCACCTGGGTGTAACCAGGGGTCTGGCCGTCACACTACTTTCAGGGGAAAGACAAGATGAAAATATAAACAGATTACGACCGGTACAATTAGCATTGAAACTCTGCGCTGGCTGCTGAAGATGAGGACGGAGCACGCATGGGAATGCCCCGAGTGCTGTAATGTCAATTCTAGACTCAACTCAACTCAGAGGACCTACTGTGATTTCTGCCACTGACAGGATGGACTCTTTCTAAAGCAGAGGTTCTCAAACTTTTTCAGGTTCCGTTTTGTTGCTTCGCTCAAAAGCATCCCCGAAGAGGGAGCTTTAGGTTATAATTGCGTCTAGGTTATGTGAGCCACATAAAATGGCTTAGCAATGCACAAAGGACTCCTGCAGTGTTTACACGATGAAAGAAGATTGACCCAAACACTGCTCCGACCGGCAACGAAGTCGTCTACCTTTGAGCCAATGGAAGGCCCGGTCGTCGATGCTTTCTTCAGGTGGCATTCCTTCAATATATGGCATACTCGCTTCGTAATGCCGGGGTGCCGGGTTCGATCCCAGCTGCGGGCCATATGCCTTGCGTTCGTTTCGACAATGGTATCAGGGAGCCGACCGTCCAGAGACAATGGCAAACTACTGGACGTACATTTGCCTAGAAAGACCACACAACAGCCAGGGGCTGCAGGGGTTGGTTCTGCAACGTTCTGTAAAGGATTCGCAACTAACCTTTTATATAGCTTACGAGGTCGACCTCAAGTTCTGCTTCCATTTTGACTAAATGACAGGTTTTTCTGTAGTGCACTGTCTGGTGGAAGTATTGACATATATCCGAACCCTTTGATCTGTTGTGTCTTTGTGTAGTTTTGTACTAGTTCTTTCCAAATATATTTTCGGATATCGCCAGTTCTGATCCTGTCTCTTCGAGTTACTCACAGAATTCGTCGTTGACATTTAATTTCGTTTCTTTCGCTTTTTCTTTTTCTATCAGATGTTAATGCCCCCTTTGGCATTAGTAACACAAGACCGATACAAATGCTGCATTTATCACGCAGTGAACTTAACCGTCTTCATAATTAGCCACACGTTAATTAATACAACAAGTAGATGTTCCGTCCTTGCCCTATTCACGGACAACAGATAGATTCCAGGAGAAAGAACAGAATCGGATTCAACTATTAAAGGCCATACACTAAATGTTTGGAACTTATACTGACCGGGTAACTTCTGCTAAATATTTTTTGTCTTTTTATTCTGCACACAATTTTGTTATACATTAATTTTTAACGTTATTATAGTTATGAATGCAAAGAAAATAATTATTTGTAAATCTTAATGAGTTAAGTTAAAAGTTACACGAAAAGTATTCTGCAACAAACAAAATAATAATAGTTATAAAACTTTACGTCATTTAAAACAAAAACAATCACGCCTGAATAAATGGCGGAACAAAATAGACGAATAAATTTAAAAACAAATTAAATAATAAACAAGAATATTAAGACAATCGGCGTTAATAAGATACATTAAACAAAGTTTACCGATAAAGCCGAAACCAAGGAATTGAAACGGCCACATATGAAAGGATATCTCGCTGAATGTGAGAGACTTACTTTGTTCTTTGAAGCGTTCATCAATTGTTCTGGTACTACTTTTCATTCAACGCTGTTTCCGGTGATAGCGACACGGCTCTGCTCGTGTCCATGATCGGTAATGGTCCCTGCTCACACTCAATGACGACCCGATCATCGCTGCCGTGCGCTGCTGACATTGGCTACTGCTTGCGTCTTGTCACAGAATGATGAATACTGCCACACATCAGTTTCTCTCCCTTGTCATTTGTCATTCCGGTTATCCCCCTTGTGGGTAACTGCAACTAGTTCCGGATTTCTTAGAGCAACGAAAAAAAAAATGAAACTGAGACATAGCCCTTGTTAGACGTTGAGCGTTACAAAATATATTTTCTTCACAAGTGTTTGCATTTCACACTGTCTAAAATAATATAAATATATACGGCTGTGAAACGTGTATGTCAACATCCGAACTTTACAGGAAGACGCAAGTACTGGAAAAGATATTTTTTTCGAAAGATCCTGAGTATATTATACAGAGACGATATCAGAAAAGATGAAGTTCGCCGTATCATCACTCATCGTGTTGGCAGGTATAAACATTTTTAGCAACTGTCAAAAGACCGGAAATATAATGATACGTACATGCAACAAGATCTACCGACCTTTCCAAAACGATACTACACGCCCCTGTAGAAGGAAGGGGGAGCAAAGAGGGACATCGAAAAGGACCTGGATATAGAATTTGGCTATATGCACCAGCCTCAAAAATACAACCCCAAATCCTTTACATATGACCCACAGATGGGACGGAAACTGGCCAGTAAACAACTGATGACCCCTGGCATGTGGTGTTATGGGACTATGACGATATCGATGATGATTATGATTTTCTTGCAATCATGCCCTTGTCTGGAATGCTTATCACGTGACCCGTACTATGTAATGATATTGTTACTTGAATGGTATTTGTGTGTGTGAAGTGACTTATGCTGAATTCATTGATAAAACACACAAGTGTGCACACACACATTAAATGTTGTTGCTGTTGATTGATTTTACACAAACTGTTGCAACTATGGTCTAGTTTTTGTGTGTTTGTTTGTGCCAAGTTCAGCGGCTTAAATTGTTTGTTGTGCGTAAAGATATAAGTGTGTGTGCCGTTATTATTTCTGAACATGTCTGGATGCTCTCTTTTTGTCCTGTTGTCCTTGTGGGGATTCTGATACGCTCCAACCATAGCAAACACTATAATGGTTTTGGGTGACCAGTAATGGAGAGTATGGCTCCTAGGAAAAGAGGCAGATAACTACTAGCATCAAGGTGGGGGGGGGGGGGGCTCAGGATGTCAAGGACATGAAAGGTCACGAGCACGAGACGGGAAAGTTTGCAAAAAACTAAGTGAACTTCACGCGTGCGGTGACCACAACTGCTCGCTGCAAAGGACATGATACTCAAGGATGACGATTCACAGAAGAAATAGGGGCAGGACCTCAGCCAATTATAAATTGTAAAGGGGTGGCGGAAGAAAGCTCAATGGGACTAAACCTTGGGTAAATGCATAATAATAATATGATAAATTGCAACAACAAAAAATGTATTACAAGTGGTTGAAAAACATAAAATGTATAAGGGAATACTTAGACCCATTACACATTTTTTAGGTGTGTGGGGGGGGGGGGGGGAGAGAGAGATTTGATCCTTTCGCCTTAAAAATTTTCTGGGAAAACGGTTGGGGTTGGGGGGTGTTCACTGCCCCTTAAACCTGGGGAAGCCCTGCTGCTACATGATGACAATAGTCTTATGAGAGAGTCACTCCCTTTTTTTTCAATATCTGCTTATGCCGCTAGGCGTCACAGTTCATCAGACGATCGGCAGCCGAGCCAGTGCGCGCTCAGTCACTTCATATGCCGTGATGTTATGCAGTCTCAAGGTGTCAGTGACTCCTTCAATCCACACTCTTCTCGGTCTTCCCCTGCCTCTTGATGTTTCGATTTTCAGGTTGAACGCTCTTGTTGCTGGTATCGTTAGTTTCATTCTCATTAGATGACCTAACTATTTAATATTTTTTCTAAATAAATTTGATGATGGGTGTTGTTTCGACAGTTCTTGTGATTACGTCGTTTCCCACTCGATCTCTTCTGGTTTTTATTCACAGCCATTCTCAACATTTTTATTCACAGCCATTCTCAAACATCTCATCTAACAGGTGGTTAGTTTTCTTTCGTGTTATTTTGTCAATGTCCAAGTCTGACATTGGTAACCCAAAGTCGGTATAAATATTATATTTATAATTTAGTCTTTTTGTCATTTTGGGATAGCAGGGTGTTTTACAATTGGAGCAAGTTGATACCTGATATTGTTGGCTTGTTGGATTCTCGTTTCTATCTCTCTGTCTGTTTTACCATTGTTTGTAAAGATGCTTCCCAAGTATTTACATTCTTGAACTTGTTTCAGACTTTGATCTTTGATCTTTATGTCGATGGTTTGTTGGTCTCTACTTATTCTCATGACTTTTTTTTCTTTAATTTAGATCATCATCTGATGTTTACTGCAACTGTTGTATAGTTAGTTTATGTGGTCCTTCAGCTGTTTACTTTAACTGTGGAATGCGCGCTGATCGTCGGCAAATAGCAGCTCATTGAAGTCCTTCTGTTTATCGATATCTGGTGGTGTTATGTCTATTTTATTAATATTATCCAAGTAAAGGTGAAAGAACACACCCTTGCCTTATTGCTGATGTTCCTAGGAACCAGTCTGTGAGGCCAGCTCTTGTTCTGCCAGGGCTGTCACTTTCTCTATAAATAGTTCTTACACAATCTAGCACTGTTCCATTTATACCACAGTTTTCAAGGACATCCCATAGTGAATCTCTGTTCACTCTGTCACTCTGAGAGTCACTCAATACTTTGTAAACAATTTATTTTAAAGTTTCTTCAAATATGCTACATCTTTGAGCGTTTAGGAAGACTGTACTTTCCGCACATCCCTGAAAGTGAACTCTTTAAAAGTAAAAAACCACTGAAAACTGAAAGCTTTTCGTTAGCACATTTATACAACAATAAATTTGTTTTTAAACAAGTTCATGACTCTTTTGATTAACTTCCTAGCCTACAAAAGTAGGCCAGCCAGGTTTCAGTGCCTTTAATTAGGTTTATAGAAACCTAATTTTGGTAAAGTCTAGCGCGAGCTGGCTAGAAAACACAATTAGTAGCCGCACTCGACCATCAGTGGAAACTAACAAGTTTCGGCAACCTTTCTCTGTCTCTTGTCACCAACAGCGGCAGCCATTTTGAGCCAGTAGTGTTTTGGTTTGTTGCGAGTCATTCTTAACAAGATCTGGCCTTTTTACTTCCGAATTGGAAGGAACAAGTAATACACGTTTTGTTATTGTTGTTATATTATCTTTTGCATTGCTGTATGCATGTGAAGCAAGAAAAATAAGCAGCAAAGCCTAGAAACATTTATTAGTAGAGTACAAAATAATTACTGAATAAAATGAAAAGAATATCGTGGGGGGAAAGATAGAAATGAATGAGACAGTCTTCCCAAACATACAATTAGAGAAAGTGAACGTAAACATTTCAATAATTTAAGATATGTAATAAAGTGACAATGTCGTGACAACTGGGAAACCGATGTCTCAAAAGCAAAGTTAAAAAAAAAAAGTAATGATGTCAACCAACGTCACTGCACACGGTTATAAACCATAAGTGCTCTTTCACCAGAAGGCGAGTTTGGGTGTGGGTTTTTGTCAACTTTCCCGTCTCTCGCGAGTGTTATTTTTGGAGGCACTGTATTCGTCTTTAGTTGTTATATTCTCCTAATTCGTCTGAATGTGATATTGGCTATTCCTATTTGTTGCATGATTTGTTATTTTTGTTTACATAAGTACTTTGTATCAAATATCAATATATATATATATATATATATATATATATATATATATATATATATATATATATATATATATATATATATATATATATATATATATATATATATATACATATAATATATATGTGTGTTAGTTAGTTAGTTAGTTGGGTTATCATCATTGCACTCCGGACATGTCCATAGGTGCTCAGAACCTCCCCTCAGTATGAACCCCAACGTCCGATGGCTAATAGTACCAGTTCTATGTTGATTAACAAGTCTTCTGACGTGTCCGGTGTGCGTCTCGTTTTTTTGCTGTGCGATCTTAATTCCCAAGTCTGCCATTCTGGCGAGTGATGTGGATTCACTGCCACCAAAGTCCTCTATCCTTCCATTTCTCTGAGGGCATTGAAAATATCAGCATGATCCATAGGCCGACCGTCGGTAGTGATAGCGGATCCAGCCAACCTGTCAGCTCTTTCATTTCCATCGACGCCTGCGTGTCCCGGAACAAAAATAAAGGTGACTCCTCGCACAGTGGACTTCTGAATTGATTCAAGCCATTGTCTTCGCACTGAACCTGCCTGAACCCTCCGGATCATACTCATTGAATCACTGAGTATACATATGCGGGTGTATTTTTTGTGTTTCAAGCCAGGCAAACGCTTGCGTCACTGCCATCACCTCCATCGTCATGCTGCTGGTTGTCATGGAGTA
>CAJHNH020001803.1:137500-143135 GCA_905116865.2 Candidula unifasciata | reverse complement strand
ACGCATATGGACGAGCCAACACAGAGACACAAAAACAGACACGCTCACAGGCACACCCACAGACAAGCACCATACATACAGACACACTCACTGACACACGCCTACACACAGATACACACACACAAACGTATAGTTACCCATGCATACACAGAATCATACACACACAAATACGCCTACACACGCCTGCATGTTATACATACATATCTGCATACAAACATATCATACGTACTGCAATTAATTATAACTAGTAATGCATCGTGGATTATTAACTACATTTAAGGTGGCATGTAATCACTGATAATGATGAAATGAAAGAGTTTGCGGTTAAAGGAGTAGGGACATTTTGTAGTTTTCAGATCGAGTGGAAGATGGTTCCATAAATGAGCAGCAGAATATGCTAGACTTGTTTTAAATAAATCAATTCTGGGTTTAGGCAAGTGTAATAAACCTAGTCGCGGGCGGACGGACGGACGGACGGACGGACGGACGGACGGACGGACGGACGGACGGACGGACGGACGGACGGACGGACGGACGGACGGACGGACGGACGGACGGACGGACGGACGGATGGATGGATGGATGGATGGATGGATGGATAGATAGATAGATAGATAGATAGATAGATAGATAGATAGATAGATAGATAGATAGATAGATAGATAGATAGATAGATAGATAGATAGATAGATAGATAGATAGATAGATAGATAGATAGATAGATAGATAGATAGATAGATAGATAGATAGATAGATAGATAGATAGATAGATAGATAGATAGATAGATAGATAGATAGATAGATAGATAGATAGATAGATAGATAGATAGATAGATAGATAGATAGATAGATAGATAGATAGATAGATAGATAGATAGATAGATAGATAGATAGATAGATAGATAGATAGATAGATAGATAGATAGATAGATAGATAGATAGATAGATAGATAGATAGATAGATAGATAGATAGATAGATAGATAGATAGATAGATAGATAGATAGATAGATAGATAGATAGATAGATAGATAGATAGATAGATAGATAGATAGATAGATAGATAGATAGATAGATAGATAGATAGATAGATAGATAGATAGATAGATAGATAGATAGATAGATAGATAGATAGATAGATAGATAGATAGATAGATAGATAGATAGATAGATAGATAGATAGATAGATAGATAGATAGATAGATAGATAGATAGATAGATAGATAGATAGATAGATAGATAGATAGATAGATAGATAGATAGATAGATAGATAGATAGATAGATAGATAGATAGATAGATAGATAGATAGATAGATAGATAGATAGATAGATAGATAGATAGATAGATAGATAGATAGATAGATAGATAGATAGATAGATAGATAGATAGATAGATAGATAGATAGATAGATAGATAGATAGATAGATAAAATAGCCGACCAAAGATCGAAGGAACGAGTACCTTGGGGCCTGCGTATACACAGCATACATTGGATTAACCTGGGATCTATGTAAATCTTCAAAATAAAGCCTCGCCTAAGGAAGGACTTAAACACATTACCATAGGACAGGCAGGCGACTGAGTTAGCCACTACGTCCCTCCTCACATCTCTCCACTTCCCGACCCTTCCAATTATATTCAAAAGACATCGTTGAAATAGAATATGAATCAAATCTGACAGGTTTCTTTCACTTTTGAATCCTGGTAACTTTTTTTAACATCAGGTGACACTTTTTATGAATCCTGATTATCTGAAACACTGTCGACTTCTAACACAAGATGGCTTTGACGCTATAGAAATACCGACACAAGAAGGCTTTCACGCTACAGACAAACAGTCACAAGAGGGATTTCGCTCCATGGAAACACCGTATACAACACCCATAATTTATGTGGCCTGGTTTCTATACACGAGTGCTGTATCCCGGAGTTAAGCATGCGGCGGACTCTAAGGTAATTTGAAGTACGTACAAAATCTTGTAAATACGCGTTGTAATTAACTCTACATGGTCTAAAAAAGTTTTACTTTTAAACTGTTAAATGTCCACGCCAATAGGTGTTAATTTTAAAGACTGGGGATAGTTAAACGCCAATAGAACATATTGAATGTAAAATGTGATGAAATCAAGAGGGGTGAAAAAAAAAAAGAGAAATGCGTTGGCAACCACCTGTAAGTGATAAGTCAGTAAAGAAGGCCCTATAGTTGACAAATCCTGAAAACACAAAAGTAACAGAATTGATGTAGCAAAGACGTCTCGAAGAAACCCTGAAACGAAAGTTGGTAAGAGAGACCAAAGGTGCAGGAGAGGACTCCATCCGTGATATGGAAGTGATCAAAATGATTGCACATGATAGAAAGGAACGGAGCAATGGACTGCGAGGCCTATATATCGTCAAATAACACACAGATACGATGATGATAATAATGATGGCGGTTAAATATAAATTTAATTTTAAAAAGTGCGGGATCCTTTTTACACACTGGGCGTATGTTTTTAGACTCATATATTTTTATAGACCAATCGGCACTCGGTGGGTTATGTGGGCAACATAATGCCTGTCGCCTTTGCTTTCCAAGACTTCACATGGCACTCATTTTAGGCTGTGTCAACCTGGGAGACAAGTTCACATTAAAGGAAAGAAAAAACAATCCGCTACGATATGTGTTCGAACTCAATACCTTCAGGAAGGCCGACATACGCACGTGTAGCTTCTACGCCACCCCGGCTCCCAAATATCTACGCGGGTGATTGTTAAATTCAAATGGAGACTGCCAAACACTTGTGGTGTAATCACAGTGACTTTTGGACCAGCGGATTTTGGGTCTGTATGGCAGGTGCTTTTGCCACGGACTGCGCAGTCTCAAAGACGTGGGGATGGGGGAGGGGGGGGGGCAGAGGAAGGGGGAAAACCACACACACACATTATAAGAGAGAATTCGAATCTGGGTCTCCCGCATGATAAGCTAGCGTTCTTATCCGTTAGGCCAGCCGCTTCTTATGTGGAGACTGCAGAAAACGCAGTCAGGACTGTTTGAAATTAATTGAGTGAGTTTGTGACAGCGGTATCGGAATCTCCATCCAGATAAAGTGTAAAGGTAAAAGGGCTCCAGAGGATCAGTTTCATTGCACCAGGTTGTTTCCCCACTGGCTCGGTTTTTCTCTGCAGAACGACTAGACGCCTGCCGAGAGCATCACACAAAACACGAACACCACAGCTTCTGCCACGATCCCAAAGTGACTCCATAACAATTGCACCCGTAAACCAAACGACACAGCCGTGAAATGAACCCACGACCTTTAGGGAGGGAACAAGGGGATTGACCATTTTGCCTTGGAGACTCCTCCCCTCACCCCCCCCCCCCCCCCCCCACTCTTTTCCACTGTCTTCTCCTAAACCCCCCGCCCCATCTGTATAAACCAACATACATATAAATGAGCTTATTTTCGCCAGTGGCGCTTTGTATGCATAAGGCTCGACTCGTGTGTCTTTTCATAATTCAATGGACACTTTTTTTTTAAAAAGTGGCATGGTCAACATCACGAAGGCCACCTTTACCACCAATTATGTTACCTCCTACCCATTTAGGATTGGTCGACCCAGGAGCCATGTTCAATTCTAAAGAGGGAAAATGGTGGGGTGGGGAGGAGGCGGGAGGGGGGGGGGGGTCAGATTTCAACCTAAGACCTTCCAGTGGGTAAGTGAGGATGTGGCATCTACCCGCTACGTTCTACGTTACCTTGCCGCCGAGATAAACTATATAGATTGCATTTTTTGCAGTTAGCCCCTTGAGGTGAATTCAAACACATAAGAATTATACTTGCAAAACAAACAGGCGAACCACTGCACTCCAGTACACTTTTACCTGGCTTAAAACAGAAGTGCATGTATTAGAAATGGAAAAAAAAAGTTATAATCTATATTTCTATCATTATTGTCATCATCATCAACAGCATCATTTTCCACTCCTGCCTTTAAGCCAGGGAGTTGAGGGGAGGAATAATCTGCAATCCATTGCTTCATAAGCAACAATGGCTATTGTCATTCAGTGTTGATGTAGAATCTCTGTTTCTTCTTCTTTATCTTCACTTCCTATTTTACCGCTATGGATGTCGAGAGAGATATAAGGTTCTGTCTCTAGCTCTTCTGGCCGCTTTGACCATAGGTACATCGTGCTGTTGTAGAGTTTCTCTGATGTTATACTTCCATCTTGTTCTTGGTCTACCTCGTGCTATACGTCCTTCTTCTCTTTCCATGTATACTTTGTATGGTATGGTGTCACAGGGCATTCTCTCTAAGTGGGCAAACCGTTTCACCTGCTGTCTTCGTGTGCAATTTAGAATTGGTTCTGTGCCGACTTTTTCTCTTATGATCTCACTCCTAATCTTATCTCTTATGGTCACTCCTACAGCCCTTCTCATACATCTCATCTCCATGGTTACCAATTTTCTTTTATGTTTTGTTGTTTTGTTTTATGTTTTGTCTTTAATGTCATCAATCCGTGTCTCCTAGAGCGACCTCTTGTTTTCACTTTGGATCGTTGTATGTGTACCGACTGCCTTGGTGATTGTTCCGGCTGCATTCTTACTAGATAACCAAACCACTCAAACCTATATGAATCGGATTATGAATGCTACTGATCTGCATTATTTCAATTACCTATTTTTTTTTCTATGTGCCCTTAATGTACTAATCGCTCAGTAACATGTCGGCTTCGTTTGATTTTAAATATCGCAGGTGTCCAAAAATTAACAGCAACGGTCTAGTATGAAAGTTAACAGCAAGACACTACTAGCATGAATATTAAGGTAATTGCAAGTAACTATGTCACTTGAAACTAAAGTTAGCATCAGCCGATTCGCATAGACGTTTACTGCAACTAAAAGGCTTGAAAATTATCAACTAAAGGGCAAAGATACTGAGCTGATAACAACTGAAAGCATGGAAATTAACAACTAACTGGTATGGATGTTGAGTTAACAACTGAAATGAAAGAAAATTAACAGCTAATTAGTAAAGACGTTGAGTTAACAACAACTGAAAAGGTCAAGAAATTAACAACAAACTAGTACGGATGCTGAGTTAACAACAACTGAAAGGCATGAAAATTGAAACTAACTAGTGGGGACGTTAAATTAACATCAACTGAAAAGCAGGGAAATTAACAACAAACAAGTACCGGTTTTGAGTTAACAACAACTAAAGAGTAAGAAAATTAACAAAAAACTAATACGGACGTTGGGATGTCAATAATTTGACAGGCAAGGAAATTACCAACTAACTAATAATCATCGTGACGTAACAACAACTGAAAAACATGGAAATTAACAACCAACTACTGTGAACTTTGCGTTATTAAAAACACATGGTAATTAACAACTAACTAGTATGAACGTTGAGTCAACAACAATACGTGGTAATTAACAACTAACTAGTATGAACGCTGAGTTAACAACAGCTGAAAGGCATGTAAATTGACACTTAACTAGTATGGAGGTTGAGTTAACAACAACTGGAAGTCATGGAAATGAACAACTAACTAGTATAAGCGTTGAGTTAACAAGAACTGACTAACATGAAAGTTCACTATGACTGACTAGCAGGAAAGTAAACAAAAACAAGTTACTATCATGA
>CAJHNH020001803.1:112500-132500 GCA_905116865.2 Candidula unifasciata | reverse complement strand
CCCGAATTCCTTCTCTTAATCTCAGTGGCGTCTGAAACACAGATCATGTTACTGTTCTTGTCCTGTGCATTTATATGGTCACACCATCTAATTATTTATCTCTCTGCTGCATTTCCTTGGTCTTTTCGCATCAATCTTTACAGTTGTCGCCAAGTTCCTGAGTCCTTTTATATCATAATATGACCGTGGGGGGGGGGGGGGGGGGGGGGGGGGGACAGTCAGTCTACAAATATACTATAGGCGTACTAAAAAAATATCTACACCCCCCCCCTCCCAATTAAAGAAAAAGAACAACCATAATTGAGGGAAGTAAACGACTCCTCTCTTTTCACACAAATGGCGCTTCTGGCATATGATCCTAGTATGAAATTTCATAGACCAATTTACACTAGGGTCTGATGTGGTCAACATGACGTTGGTCGACTTTACCTCCCAGGACATTACCTGGTACCAGTTTTTGGCTTGTCTTTGACCTGGACGCTAGGGTAACTTTTTTTTTTAAATCCGCCATAATACGGATTTAAAAGCAGACTTCTGGTCGGCACGCGAGAGTCAAACCACTGCTCTAAAAACATGACGTAGTAGATTGTGAGATCTGATACATAATCACCAGGTTTTATCTCCAGGGTCCTTGTTCGTGTGTGCGAACATCAAGGCTGAGGCATAGGTGTAGGAACTTGGGGCCTCAGGCACTTTGAGGACCCCCTCCCCCATTAGTTTAAAGGGGCTTTGAGTACCCCCCCCCCCCATCTCCCCGCTCCATTAGTTAAAAGGGTTCTGATTACCCCCCCCCCCCCCCACCCCACCCTTCCGGGAAGATTTGCAAGGAAGCTGTGGCCCTGTTAACTCCGTGTAGATATTTTGTTTTCAGTACCGGGTATCCTATGAGATTCCATATATGGGAACAATATATGTATCTCCAAAGTCATTACAAGAAACATAACTCTATCTGTGCTTATTCGTGACTCTATTGCTGAAGAAGACGTATAATCATACCTTGAGTTATGCTGGTAATAATGTTGGTTATACGCTTATTGTTCCTATGTATAGAACTTTATTGGACACCCAGTATTCGTTTACACATTTCACATTATTTCGAACACATTATTAAATTTTCCGCCATTAAATGGTAGAAGTAATAATGATAATAATAATAATATTAATAATAATAATAATAATAATAATAATAAATATTTTTGCACACTTAAACAAGTTTTAAGCCCCTTAAGCTCCGCCCTAACTTAATTAAAAGGGTACTAAGCGTTCCCATCGCGACCGGAAGGTCGTGGGTTCGGATTCTGACGGAACAAAGCTTCCTTAAAACATGACCTTGGCTCCCAGGTCGTTCCCAATCCTCAATGATTCCTCTACCGCGACGCCCCTAGAGTGTCGTCTGACAGACAGCTGGTATCATCCGGTTGTAGATTAGCCACTTGCCGGAAGGCGTAAATAGCTACAGTGGTACTTGAGATGGCTGGGTATGTTTGTGGAGTGACGTTCGCTTTCAAAAGGTTTGGGTGACATTTTTAGATAGGAAAATTGTGTCAACATTTCTTGGTTTTGTTTCTTTAGGAAAGGTGACGAAAATTCATAAATATATGTTTTGTGTACATGAACGCTGGCACAGTCCTTGGAGAATGCTTGTACTGAAAACACGTAAATGTGAAGGCAAATGTGAGAGATCGACTTCATTGCACCAAGTTTTACCCTATATGGCTCAGTCTCTTTCCACAGAACAGCTAGCTTCCTGCCAAGAGCGACGCACAGACCTCGGTAGCTCCGGCGACGATCCCGGGGATCTCCGTAAAAACTACACTGTCGAACTGAACGGTCCAGCCGGGAAACGAGCCCACGAACTCTAGAGCTCAAGGCAAATGGCTTGACCACTTCGCCACAGTGACCCCCTTCACTGAAACCAGCCACACAGTTATCCTGACCTGCACAGGACAACAGGATACATTTGGCTGCTGTGACAGTTATAAGTGCCCTAATTATAACTTTATAGGGGTTGAACGCGTTATCTGGGATCTTCACTGTTGTTCTGCCCACTGAGATTCTGTAATCCCAGGATGGTACTGTAAACCTTCGGGTAGCCGCCCAGAGGGGATAAAATGATTATTCGATTACATGACTGAAATCCCTTCTTGGTCTGGAATTCAGTTTGTTTGGTAACCATTTAAGGCCAGTGTGTGTGTGTGTGTGTGTGTGTGTGTGTGTGTGTGTGTGTGTGTGTGTGTGTGTGTATATATAGCCATTTTGATATGAGTGCCTTTCTACTTGTAATGATACAACAAAACTGCTCTGCCAGCTTGATATGGATAGTGATCTCCGTTGTGCTCTAACCAACCACAGCCGACTCTATTTATAGGCCAACTAGGTCTACGGGGATTCCCGTTCTTGTGCAAATCGAGAGGCCGCTCTTGTGTTTACAGTTTTTGTGTGGGAGATGAATACACAAATTAAACTACAGTTCAATTAATTCGTAACATATTTTATCGAATTATATGTCACTTTAAAGGCGGATAACCAAGATCAGACCAAAAGTAGCAGATATAATCAAGACAGAAAAGTCTCAGCAATCACATTGATATCTGGACACTAAATTACCAGTTGGTGATTTTTTTTTTTTTATTCGACACTTTGAATTATGTGTATGCTTCCCCCTCCCCCCACTTTTCTAAGTTCTTGTTAACAGTACTTTGTATTTTTTAAAGCCGATTTTTCATGTTTAGGGTGGTGGTGGGTGGGGGGGGGGGATTGCCTTGCCATATAATAAAGGGGGCGAATACCATCTGAAAATGTTTGTAGACCACTAGTTTATTAGTCACTCCTGCTGACTGCAATTCTACAGCAGGCAAACTATGAATTGCTATCAAACAATTTATTAAAGAGCAACAAATGAGATGGTTCGGCCATTTGACGAGAATGACCTAGTACCAACTGCCACAGAGAGCCACGCTAGAGAAATTTTATGGACCCTGTGCAAGAGAAACACCACGCAGAAAACGGAATGGCGGTATCAAGAACAGCCCTATTAAAATGACGAACAACTTACACAACATATGGGAAAGAGCATGCAGACTATTGGTGCATCTCCATCCAACGCTTCGACGAAGTAACTAAAGGAAATTAAGAAGAAGAGACAAAGAACTCAGGCGCACAAAATAAATAAATGCATATACACAGCCAGATAGGATGACAGGCATTCATGTGGACAAGAAATACAAAATACTATTTTAAAACCTATGAGCAGAAACTCCAACCGAGTGCTGGGAAAAACGTGCACACATATAACTGAACGTTCAGAGCAAATCGTTATCAACAGATACGCCAAGTGTACAGATGTCAACGTGTCTTTATTTTCTCCTGTTAAGTATTTTTGTTTCATAGACAGACAGACGGCTGGATAGAGAGAAATACGGTTAGTCAGACAACCAGACGTCTCCACAAGCGGTTAGGCAGACAGACACACAGACAGAGCAAGGCTTACTTTAGTTAGAGTAAGCATTTGACAGACATATAGATATACAGATAGACAAACCGACGGACGGAAGGACGGACAGAGTGACAGACAGTCAGACAGACTTACGGACAGATAATCCTAAACACAATGGAATGTTGCGTGTACGATATCCACATGTGCGCTGTTATCTCTGCTTTAATCTGCACCCCTGCGAGCCAGGAATAGATATAACATGTTTGTTTGGTTTCAACTTCTCATTTCATTCGATAAGGGGCAGCTTTCCAGTAGATGAGCCTCTAGACACAACACCCTAGTTTTAACGTAACAGTCAGTTGACTTTATGAGTTGAAATGTTCCCGTTGCATTTGGTGTTGTTTTCAAAGAAATGGAAACTCTTTCATCCAGAAGTGAATGCCATATAAGATAATGGTAAGTGACATGATATGTTTATATCAGTTGGACTGGGTGAGATTTCCGAGACTGTCAGTATAAGGGGATCTAAGTACATACCCTTTACCCTGAGTAAAGTACGTAAAGCTTATTTTTATTTCTGCGGTACGCAACAGTACGAAGTACCGGCACCTTTTATTAAGGCATTCTTTTTCTAATGCTACTGTTATACTCACTTTGTGGTGAGCACCATTTTAGACACTTTGTGGTGTGTTAGGAAAGGTAATTAAAGGTTCCTCGATATACCAATGTCGCATCGGTCATACCAGGCAAGATTAATATTGTATAAACCTACCACTTTATAAGTGATGTGGTCAGCATCACGCCAGCCGCCTTTACTTCCCAGGAATTTAGCTGCTACCTATTTTAGGCTGCCTCGACCTGGGACAGAAGATCATTTTTAGAAATAATTCGAAAATATGCGAGCTCGAACACAAGACATTCCGGTGGGAAAGTGAGTATCTAGCTGCTATGTTGCCACAGCTGCGTATAGGAGTTTGATGTAAGGTTAGTAAACTGTGTCTGGTACAGGTCGTGGAAAGCATGAAGTTGTCGAAACAAAAGTAAAAAGTACAGTAAATGATTCATTTCCACGCGCTTAGGCCTGCATGAAGGGTTGGACCTATACTTTTATAGACCAATGGGCAATATAGGTGATGTGGTCACCACCCCACTGGCCGCCTTTACTTCCCAGGACTACACCTGGTACTTACTCAAGGCTGGGTGATCCTAGGAGCCAAGGTTATTTAAAAAAAAAAAAAGGCTGGCCACGCCAGGGAGCGACCCCACGACCTTCCGATTACCAATAAGTCCATTACAATTTAAAAAAAAAAAAATAGAAAATTACTTCCAACCTGCATATTTATAGCATCTAGACTAGGTCGATGCAGTTCCTTTGTCCCAGGACATACGGGTGTTGCTGGAAATGAAAGTGCTGATAGACTGGCTGGTTCTGCCTTAGCTGCAGATGGTTAGCCTATATGTCTTGCCAGCATTGTTAACGCCCTCAGAGAGATAGGATGGTAAGAGAATCTGGGAGCAGAGTGCCCACATCATTGTGGATTAGAAGTAAAGCTAGGAACAGTCAGGCATCAGAGAAAAACTGGACGTACAGTAAGTCTCCTCTGTCAGAATAGCAGTGGTACTTAGTCATTGCGAACAAATACTGCCCAGAAAAAGCCTTGAGTGATAAGGGCCGTAACTTTAAAAATAGATAAAATTGTGTTGGTTAAGTCCCCTTTATCAATCGACGCCCATGGATGTTTACATGGTTTTGTTTACGTGTCTGTCTATTTAGCCTAATTCTGTATTTTGCTAGCCTGGTTGAGGCAGTGACCAGCACGGATGGCTGACAGTAGGAAGCATGAGAGGGATACAAACATAACATAAACAACTGAACGCTTCGATTAAAGTCCTTATCAAAGAACAAAGCAAACGAAACAACAAGAATACTTCACTATAAACACGAATACAAAACTATGTGCCGTCTGCCTAGTTTAGTTTGGCTGCTCCTCACACACTGTCTTCTTTAGCGATATTATCTGGTGGGGTCCCCGTCTCTTTCCCTGACGACCCTCCTACCACTCTCCTGAAAGCCCGAGAACGGTCTGTGTTTTTTTAATAAACAATCCTCAGCGCAAACCGAATCCTAGTACGCGAAGATCGCGAAACTGTGAAATGCATTCACTAATCCTTAAGCCACAGAGTCACTCACATATATGCATATGGTCACGTTAGAACTACCCCGAACGGCAGAAAAACTGTAATCATATTCTACTTGGCTGAAGCCCTTATCACCAACTGTTTTCGACTGGTCCTGAGTAGAAAACGTGCATTGTTGTAAACATGTCCTTTCGCTGGTAAAACATTTGAGTGTGTGTAAAGCAATTTTAGGACAATGAAAATCATTTTATGTGCAGCCCACAGGAGTGAGTGACGTTCTTCTTCTTCTTCTTGTGTTCGCTTTCTGATTTACACCGACAGACAGGTTCTTGTGATAAACTTGACTGTTTTTATGAGTTCATTTTTAGTCCCATACAACTTAGTGTACAGTGATGACTCACTGGGCCAGTGTTCCTTTCTTAATGGGCCGAACAAGGGACAGTCTTGCAGGACATGTTCTGTAGTCTGCACACATAGCCCACAAGGGCACAAAGGTGAACTACTTAGACGAAGCCTGTGCATATGCTGGTTAAGTTTGTTATGTCCTGTCCTGAGACGTAGGACAATGACCTGCCCATGCCGGTCAAGTAAGTGGTAGTCATCTTTGGCCAGACTCTGTTCACTTCTAATAGCCTGGATGGCCCTTTTCTTCTCATAGTATGTTACTGCATTCTCTTCCTGATCACATTCTGCCCCTTTTTTAGCAAGTTTATCTGCGGTTTCGTTTCCTGGTATACCACAGTGGGATGGCACCCACTGGAGTACAGTACACTTTTGGGCAGCCACCTTGCCAAGTTCAGATCTCAAGTGAGGGAGTTTGCCACTCTTGAGGGCTTGAAGCACTGAAAGCGCATCTGTGAATATAACCACTTGGTGGCAGTCAGAACTGGTGTTGTGTAACATTTCGGCAGCCTGCTCTAGTGCTACAATCTCTGCTGTGTAGTTGGAACAGAATTTACCAGTGGGTATCCACTTTGTGTGGCGGTGGTTGCCTGGGTATGTAATAAAGATTCCAGCACCCCCATTTTTAACCGCACTGGTTGCTGATCCATCTGTGTAAACATGTATCCATGACCATTCGGGATAGTTTTCATGAATCATGCTAAGAGCAGCTGTTCGTTTTTGAAGATCATTGGACTCATCTCCAGTTGTGAATCCACTGACTGAAGTCATTATCTGTATTGTGTCACTGACTTGCTCCCAAGGTACAGGGTATAGGGTAGGTTTCAGCGGTGTTGTTCTAATAGGTAGATCAGCTTGATACTGTCTTCTAAGTCTTTTCCCCCGATGGACAAAGCTGCTACGCTTGAGACGCCCTAATGCCAGATCATCTAACCTTTTATTCATTGGGTGTGACTGCATACTATTAAACTTCTCCATCTGGATCATAGTTTTAGTGTCTCTTCTATAGGACAGTGTCTGCATTGCAGTTATTTTCTGCATCTTCAGGATTGGTGCAGTTTTCATGGATCCTGTGATGAGTCTAAGAGCTTGATTTTGCACTCTGTCTAACGATTGTAGATGGGAATTAGCAGCTGTTGACCATGCTGTTGCACCAAACTCCAAGTGGGGTCTTATCGCTCCATTATAAACTTTCTTT
This sequence comes from Candidula unifasciata, assembly GCA_905116865.2. Taxonomy (NCBI): domain Eukaryota; kingdom Metazoa; phylum Mollusca; class Gastropoda; order Stylommatophora; family Geomitridae; genus Candidula; species Candidula unifasciata. Next base: position 125,325 of record CAJHNH020001803.1, on the reverse strand, counting down.
AGGGTTTTTCCATTCGCTCCCCATCCTGTACCTGCCAGTTTTCTAAGTAGGCCTAGTCGTCTCCTGGCCTTCCCTTCTACATTTTCTATATGTTTGCTCCATGTGAGCCTTTTATCAAATGTTACTCCAAGATAAGTGGGGAAGCTTTCTTCCTTTAGCAAGGATGTTCCTAGGTGAATACTAGCAGCTTTGTCCCTGGGGGAAAGAGAGAAAAGCGTTGTGGATGTTTTGTCTGTGTTGATGGCAACATGCCATTTTTCTGCCCATGTCATCAAGAGATCTGCTGCTCGCTGCATTCTTATATTTGCCACTGTGGTGTGTTCATCGGTACACCAAAGTGCCAGATCATCTGCATACAGGGCAGCTTTTACTCCCGTAGGGAGGTCTTTCACCAGATCATTTATATACACAAGAAAGAGAGTTGGAGAGATAACTCCTCCCTGTGGTACTCCTTGCCGAAGTAACACTTTTCGACTCTGCTGGCCATCAAGACTGACTCTAGTTCTCCTGCTGTGTAAGAAGGATTGGATCCATTTTAGCATGTTTCCTTGGATTCCATTTCTCTTCAGTTTTGCAATGAGACCATCTTTCCAGACTTTGTCAAAAGCTTGTTTGAAGTCAACCCATACCGCCAGGACCTTTTTCTTCTCTTGGAAGGCATCCTCTACAGCTTGTGACAGGTAGGTGACTTGGTCTTCTATGCTGTGACATTCCCTAAACCCAGCCTGCTCTGGCACCAAGATCTGCTCAGATTCTAAGTGCCATTTCAGTCTTGAATTTACAATTCTTTCCAATGTCTTTCCTACACAGCTCGTGAGACTAATTGGGCGATAGCTCGAAGCCTGTGTCTTAATTTTTCCTTTTTTTAAAATGGGTATTGTGATGGCTTCTCTCCATACTTGAGGCACCAAACCTTTCTCCCAGCTGATGTTGAAAATTTCCAGCAGCTTTACTTTAGCAGATGAGGTCAGCTTGGTTAGCATTTCGTTGCTGATTTCATCTGGACCTGCAGACTTTTTTAACTTAAGCCTAAAGATGGCATTTTGTAGTTCGCCCATGGTAAATGGCTCCCTCATAGAGGCAGGAATATCTGTCTGTCTCTTATTTGTTTGTATTTCTTTCCTTATTTCTCTCTGATGGTCCTCATTAAGGGTCAGGTTGCTTTCAACACTATATGTTCTGGCAAACAAATCTGCAGCTTGTTTTCCTCTAAGGATTTTGTCACCATCACTTAGCGTGATTGTTTGTCTAGGAGAGAAACTCTCTTCATTGAGTGATTTGGCTAATCTCCAGAGTTTCTTGCCATCTTTATCAAGGTTTAGAGCTGCTGTTTTATTTCTCCAGCTTTTCCGTTTTTCTTCAAGTTTAGTTCTCTGGAACACTGCTACAGCCTTTTTCCATTTGATGTTGTTGTCAGGTGAAGGTTGGGATTCTGCATCCTTTCTAGCCTGATTCATTGTTTCCTGGCATTCCTGGAGTGTGCTGGACCAGTACGGTCTATAGTTGTGTCGACAGCCTCTGGGGATTGCTTCTTTTGCAGCTTGTAGAATACTTCTATTAAAATCATGCACTATAGCATTGATATCCCTATTTTGTACCTTGAGTGCAGACAACAATGTGCTTGTCCTGTGTCTGTACAGGCCCCAGTTGGCTTTCTTGTAGTTCCATCTTGTGATGACTGGGCCTGTATTAACTGGTACATTCTGGACAGTGAGAAAAATCGGGCGATGGTCACTGCCCCCCAGCTGGTCTCCCACCTCTCTACTTATCATTCCAGATATATCTGGGGTAGAGAAGGCAAGATCTGGGGTTGACGTTGTCTGCCACCTTCTGGAGTAGAAGGTAGGAGTATCTGAGGGGGCATTGATCAGGATCAGAGAGTGGTCATCTTGCCATGTTTCCACCTCTTCACCCCTATTGTCGAGATGGTTATAGCCCCAGCTCTGTGAATGACTGTTGAAGTCTCCAACTGCAATAAAGTTGGTATTTGGTACTGGCACAGAGCTGAGGTTTAGCGATTTGTCATTGGGACAGTAGTAAATTAAGGAGGTCTAATTCCACTTTGTCTGTCTTAAGCTGCAGGAGTTGGTACTCAGCTCCATCCATATAAGACATTTTCTCGCATGGATGGATACTGTTTTTTTTCACAAGGGTGAGTACTCCTCCTTTTTGCCTGCCATGTCTATCAGATCTGAAGCACTGGTAGCCTCTCACTTTAAATATCTGATCTGCCTGCAAATGGGTCTCTTGGATGTAGCATACACTGACATGCTTTTCATAGAGGATGTTTTCCAACTCTAACTTTTTGCTGTAGCCAGCCTGCTTACTGCTGACCCCCTCTGCTTTCCAGTGCATTATGACAAAAGGCAATTTGGGACCTTTTCTGTCTAACTGGTTTTGGTCAGTAGCTATCCCCTGCCGTCTCCTGACTCCACAAGACGGTCTAGGAGGTCCTCCAGTAGCTGGGGGTGGATTCTGTCGAGGCTCAGAACCCAGCACTGCACCTGTCTGGTGGAGCTCCACAGGGCGAGCACCAACATTAAATTTGTCTGACGGTGTAATCATATATATAGCGTAGGTTTGCGAAATACTGTGGTTTTTTTATCCGCCTTCTGGCCCAGTATTTCCGACTTCAGGATCTCTTGAGAGGGAGAGTAGGCTCATCCCTTCGCTTTTACCTCATTTGTTGTCCCATCCAGTTTCCCGCTGGGGGTTAAGACCCCAACCTTCAACTGGATTGCTGGGAAGAACAGGGTCCACCACGTGAAGGTGAGGTAGGCTTGAGCAAGAGAGGCTAATAGACATTAAGAGTCTTGTATTGCGCATCATTGCTCCATTTGGACCCCAGTGACGTTCAAATAGACAGGATCGCACGAGGAGAGATTAACTCTCGGCCTACATATAAGATTATTTATTTTGTAGCAAATGTACAGAAATAGAACGATTGCAATTAACATTTGCAAATAATCCTCTTTTTTTCAGATGGTGGTGCTTCTTTATACGGTGACAGGCGAAACCAAACGACAACCTATATTTATTCACATAATTCAGAGATTCAACTTTATTAACATTTACTGTTTGTCATCGAATGTTCTCCACAAAGTTATTGCTTCAACCACAAATTAGTATTTTACAACGTGACACACAATGGCGACTCAGATCAGAAGCAAACAGCCCCGCCCACTTTCAATCATCACTGAAAGTTCTCTTGACGATTGCATCGACAGTGTTTTTCAAACTGAATCTGCCAACGACGGCAAAGAGTCGTGCGATTTAGATAAACACTCTCAGCCTAGACCCCCCAGGAGAAAATCTGTTGCACCGCTTGAGCATCCGGTAGATGCATTGGATCAATGTAATCGGCATACAGAAGACTGTAGTCTTCGGGACAATTCGGTAAACTCCGGCACTGAGTGTACTTCCGAGAAAAGTATTCATTGCCAAAAAAACGACAGAACAACAGCTACTTTAGAATTGTGTAGGTTTCCTGGTGATACGGTTGTATCTGTTCAGAATGTCAGTTCAATCCAAAAGAAATTATTTTCAGCTAATGATGCTGTTTGTAAATCTGCAGAAGGAACAGGTGTTGGGTTGCCAACCACGAATATATCAGACAATGGCATTGTGGAAATGGACGTAAAAATCAACACTGATCATGGAAGCAAGCAATCTAAATCTACACACCAACAAATCAGTTCACAGGTGGGGACTAGCAAGCCCAAGGATATACTGGATGACTTACGCAAAACAGAGGATAAGCCAAAATCTTTGAGTGGCTCTGAGAGATGGTCAAATGAGCGAAGAAAATTGTGTTCGATGCTAAATTTAAATGTCAATGCAAACTGGGCGGGTAAACTTTCAGATGGTAATAACATGACCAAAGAAGTGAAAAATACAAACATTTCAAACATGGAACGTCAGAAACAGGACGAAAAGGAAACATTAAGTGAAGAGCAACAGGCATGGAGAAATAAGGTCAGAAAAAGTTCATCATTTACATTCTCGTCTGTGAAAGCCCGGCCCTTGAGGCGGAGTATGGGCAGTTATGATTTCAAGAATGCATCCTTCCTAGCTCGGACTGAGAGAAGAAGTTTAGCAAAGGGAGATAGCACAGGTTCCGAAAACTCCAGTAATTCCAGAGCAAAGTTTTACATATCATCAGATGCCTATGACAGTCAGAAGGAGTTTAATCTAGCTCATGAGTCTGTACATGATTATTCTGAACAAGGACACCCCAGAGAGCTCTCCTTCTGTGGAAGCCAGTCATGGAACGGTTTATCTTCAATACTGCATGATGGAAGTACAGAAGTGTCATCTGCGCGTTTACATTCTCTACCAAATTTAGGACAAATTCCCACCAGTCAACAATCACAAATTCCCACCAGTCAACAATCACAAATTAGCAACAGCCAATCAGGCGAATTGTTTTCAGAGACTCTTCCTTATACAACCAGAAAACAATCACATGCAGACAGTCAATCAAATAGTATGTTAGTTCGTCGTATATCCGCCGTTGACCAATCAGACTTGAGATCACTAAAAGCATTAGCAACACGTTTAAATCTACCAACCAGAAGGCTTAGTACAACGATCTGGAAAGAGAAGTACATGGGCAGCCTTAACCTTTCTAAAAATATCAATTTGCCTGAGGACGCTTGTATACAAAGTGAATCTGGTGAAAATGACAAGGATACAAAGCTTCAATGTGATCTGCTCAAAGATGGTGGTGATAGCAGTACAAACCTCCATGACCGTTTAGCATTGGTACGGGATGATCTGGTAAGTATTATTACGATTTTCTTTATTTTGTAATTGTTATGTTTTCACGATCGACATCAGTGCAAATTATGCAAATTTCAAAGTCCTTCGATGCTTGACCCACCACAGGCCATAGCCACCTCTGGTGATTCTTCCCATAAGAGATTGGTTAAAATGTCTCCAGTCATACTCTCCGAGACCTTATTGACGAGATTCGCTAGGTTTCATGCTGAGTTCATGTAATATAGTATTTTAAGTTCGTAATTATGCTTAGTATCCACGCCATTTGTACGAAGAAATGAACGAACTTTATTTTCTAGGGGTTAAGAATGGGCACGCACGCCCGTCTAGCATTCTGCCCTTCAAGATTGCATTCTACCTAGCTCGCAATGAGAGAAGAAGTTTGACGAAGTGAGGTTCCGAAAACTCAACTAATTCGAAGGCATAGTTCTATTTATCATCAGACAGAAGGAGTCTAATCTAGACCATGAGTCTCTACACAATAATGTTGAACAAGGACACTCGAGAGAGCTCTCCTTCTGTGGAAGCCACTCATGGGACGCTTTCTCTTCATTACCTCTGTCATGTAAGAAGACTGAGACTGTGTGAGACAATATATATATATATATATATATATATATATATATATATATATATATATATATATATATATATATATATATATATATATATTAGGGCTGTACCGAATACTCGCTTCCTATTCGCTTCGGGCCGAATAGTGGACCTAATAACTATTCGGTATTCGGCCGAATGCTTGCCGAATACCCGTTTCTGCATACACCGCGATGGACTGAAATAACTCATCCCATTAACAGTTGCTATTGCCTTAGTCTTTCGTAGCGGGGGGAACTACGACACGGTTGCGTGGTACAGCAGCTGGTAAGGTCTTTGCCTGATGACTCGACCGAGGCATTACTGCAGAGGTTTTCAAACTGGGTGCGTATGCCAGGGTTGCCGCGTCGAAAATCAAGAAAAGTCTACTATAAATTGTGACATTATTAAAGAAGGCATGAGGATACTTACAATTTAAAATTTAAATAGTCTTTCCTCGCCACTGTGGAAAACAGTTGTTTTCCCTTGGTTCACACTCACAGTGTATCATACTGCATAAAATGCCAACCGCAAAATTGTCTGTATTTATCCATCTGTATTCGTGAAGGTGCAGTGGATAAATAAGGTTGTGATTACATTTTGGTTGAAATTTTAAAGTAAAAAATGTGGTCTCTACAATATTAACTGTTAGCCTCGTCAAGTACGTACTTATATTTAAAGGCATTACGTTGTGAGTCCTGGACAATCTGTAGGCAGCCCAAACAATGTCTTTAGGCCTTAGAGATGGGGTTTTACAGAATAATGCTTAGAATACCTTTGACAGCCACACACAAAAAAGAAGCAACCAAGAGGTTTTAAAAGAAGCGGGAGCCCGAAGACGACTAATCACAGACATCAGAAGGAGACAGTCATCATTTTTCGGCCATGTTATGAGAAGAGTAAAATTTAAAACATGTCGTGACCACTGGAAAGATCTGTGGAAGGATGGATAGAGAAAGACAACGAGTGAAGATGCTTGACAGTCTTGTTGCATGGCATAGGCGGTGTGTCAGCGCACGAACTAATACATGTTGCAGGAGGTCGCAGATTGTGGCGAGGCATAATCGCCCACGCCAGTCGGCAAGGCACCTGATGATGATGCCGAATAACTACCTATTTTCGTATTCGACGGTCGAAAATCACTGGTCGGTACCGCTATTATATATATTCGACAAATATAGTGAAATATCACTATTCGGTACAGCCCAATATATGTATATATATATATATATATATATATATATATATATATATATATATATATATATATAGAGAGAGAGAGAGAGAGAGAGAGAGAGAGAGAGAGAGAGAGAGAGAATAATATTATGTATATTTTGTATGGTTTTTACCATCACTAGCACTTGTCTTCTTCTTCTTAGCATTAATTCGCAGGACAGTTCTGGTTGTTTGTCAATTTCTGGACTTCGGTCTTGTTCCAAAACTTGAGTTTTGCGTGCACATACGTTTTGCATAGCTGGCTTACCAGTATGCAGTTTGTTGGTTTCTTCTCAGAAAGATGCACTCTTAGATTGAAGAAAACTTTTATGACAGATTTGTAGGGGCAGTGAATCTATTTCCCCCACCCTACCCCAACAAATGCACATATAGACAGGCCAGCAGACACACGCACACTCACGCAAACTCAGACACACATACACACACAGACACTTACATAAAGACACACACACGAAGGCGCACAGCAGACATATATATATGCATGCTCACACACTGACATACACACTAACACATACACACAGACACCCACACACAGACACATACATACAGCCACATAGACACACACGCAGACAAACACACACAAACATACACAGGCAAACATGCAGAAAAACATATACGGACACACACACACACACAGAAAATAAGACATGCAGACAAACACAGGGACACACACGCAGATACAGACACATGTACATAGCTGCAAATACACAGTCACACACACAGACATATACACACAGACACGAATACACATACACAACAAAGATGCACACTTACACAGACAGACAGACAGACAGACAGACAGACAGACAGACAGACAGGCAGGCAGGCAGGCAGGCAGGCAGGCAGGCAGGCAGGCAGGCAGGCAGGCAGGCAGGCAGGCAGGCAGGCAGGCAGATGATAGATAGATAGATAGATAGATATAGATAGATAGATAGATAGATAGATAGATAGATAGATAGATAGATAGATAGATAGATAGATAGATAGATAGATAGAGATAGATAGATAGATAGATAGATAGATAGATAGATAGATAGATAGATAGATAGATAGATAGATAGATAGATAGATAGATAGATAGATAGATAGATAGATAGATAGATAGATAGATAGATAGATAGATAGATAGAGAGGGAACCCTTTCCATAGACTAGCAGTTCTCAAACTGGGTGCCGCGGCAAAAAGCATAATTTTTTCAAATTTCTGCTTGAGATCAGCGAATACAGCAGTTTAAAACAGAAATATCGTGAAGGAAGGAGTCGCCGTGGCCGAGCGGCTAGACGCTCGCCACGGATCGGATGGACGTGGGTTCGCTCCCTAGTGGAGCCGGACTATTTTCAATAATGACCTAGGCTCCCAGGTCGACCTAGCCTTGAGTGGGTACCGGGTGCAGTCCTGGGAGGTAAAGGCGGCCGGCGTGATGATCTCACCACCCATCTTGTGCCGATTGGTCTATAACAATTTAAGTCTAGCCCTATATGCCCGATACGCCTAAAGGCATGGAAAAAGGTCCTTTACTTTTTTTTTAAATTGTGAAGGAAGCCAAGAAGAGTTCAGAATATAGATGTCTTCAGAGAACGATGCTATTGGCAAGGCTTTAGTGCATTCTCAACTTACGCTTACATCTAAAAACAGACACAGGAGCAAACTTTTGGGGCCAAGTGATTTAAGGGTTAAACTAAACTAAACTTTCCCATATATATATATATATATATATATATATATATATATATATATATATATATATATATATATATATATATGTGTGTATATATATATATATATATATATATATATATATATATATATATATATATATATATATATATATATATATATATATATAAAATAAATCATGAAAACTTCATCCAAGCAGTTTTATTCATCGCCTTAAAGACAACTGAACACTAAATTTGCACTGTTCTTTCCCCCTTCCTTTTCTAAGTTTTCAACCTCTTGAAGTGTAGGTGTGCCGCGACATTTTTTTGGAGAGCCCGACAAGGGTGCTACGTGTGAGCCGCTGCCATAGACGATACGTTCCCTAAACCGTAGAAGGAAGACTACCTCTTCGGGTGTCGAGGGAGATATACGGTTGTGCTTTTTGTTTGTTGAACACCTCGACCACAGACACGTTGTGCTGTTGGAAAATTTCTCTGATGCTATCTTTCCATCTCGTTCTTGGTCTGCCCGTACTTTTCCGCTGTTGGTGTATACCTTGTGGGCAAACCATTTGATTTGCTGACTTTGTATGTAGTTTAGAACTGGTTCTATGCCACAACTTTATCTTATGACCTCATTCCTGAAATTTAATTTTCATGGTTACTTATGCAGTAACTGTCAGACATCTTTTTTCCATAGTTACTACGTTTGTTTTCTGGGTTGTTCGAGGCCAGGTCTGGCACTTGTAGCGTAGATAGGGGAATTAATACTATTTGTTTGAAATATGACAATATGTGACTAAAATATATTTTGTTCTTTTCTTCCTCTCTTGTACAGACAAAAATGCGTCTCCAAGATCAGTCTCTCGCTGCACAGTTCTTGAAGATACGCCACCAGATGGTAGAGCTGCGATTGGCTGTGGAGTGTCAGAACTATATGGAGCTGCTTGATGGTGCACAGGAGGACATTGAAGAGGAGAGGGAACTGTCCCGAATGGTCGACATTCCATCCGAGCTACTGTCTCCCCATTATTCACTTTTACACGTTGGCTTGACCAAGATGAACTTTTCTTCACGAAGATTCTCAACTTGTTAGTGGTTTGATCAATGTTCGTCGGCTCACGGGATAGTTTTTCTTTCAAAATGAGCAATCTAGGAAGCCTGCATTTTACGCCTTTCTTTTTAAACTATTTCAGTTCTAGACTAATATACTTAAGTACGCTCTGTTCAACAGTGTGGGAACTTTGCGATCTTATAAGGTTAAGTAACGATTAGGATAGGCTCGACCAACATCAAAGCAGAATCGGCAAGTACCTGTCTGGTGAGTCTCTGTTGGGGGGGGGGGGGGGTGGGGTGTTTGTCTTGCAGCTGTTGGTGGTAGCAGTTGTCAAAATATTTCTTCCTCTCCTTTCTTGAATTCATTCTATTTAAGGTCCGTCACTGACTATGGAGGTCATGGCTGAGACTAAAGCAGTAACTTGGCTAGAGAGTCACAGACTTTCACTGGGGCATGCTTTCTCACTGACTTGATGAGTATGCTTAGGAGGATAGAGAAGAGCTGAGTCCGAAGGCAGTGGTTGGTGGCTCTACAGCGTTCATGGCTGACAAGGATTAGTTTCATTTTAGTGCCAGGATATGTGGGGGTACAAGGAAATGAGCAAGCTGATAGGCTTGAAGGTAAGGCTACTGTGAAAGCCAGACAAGCCATGGACCAGGCTGACATACTGAAGACTGTAAGAGAGTGAGGACATTTGCGTCAACCAATTGAGAACTGTGAATCTGCAACATGGTCACACTACAAGAACAACATGTAAAACGGGGCGTCGCCAAACAAGATCACTACGTCGGTGGCTAAAGAATAAAATAATAAAACCACACATAATTGGGTTCTCCTTAAAACTACGACCGCTTATTATGCACTTATTATGGCGGCCGGGGGAGTACGCCGGAGTTCAGTCCCCTGGCCGCATTGCATTTACGGAGTGGAAATAGAGGGAACGAAACAATTGGCGATAGCACTGCTGTCATAATAGGGTTGGGTTTAGGACATCCACACCCAAACGACTGACGGGGTCTGGATACTACTGAAACGCAAAATTCGGTCCCAATTGGGCACTAGCCAGGCGTTATTGCCTTCATATTTAACAGAACTCCAATGGCGCCACTGCCACAAGCAGCACATTTTCGGCCATTATTTGCAACTCCTGTGTCAAAATTATTAGATATAGCGGCTGTCATTATGGATAAATTCTCGACGTTACATGTGTAACCCTTACCGTAACCCTAACCCCATTATGACAGCAGTGCTATCGCCAATTATATCGTTCCCTCTGTTCCACTCCGTAATTGCAATGCGGCCAGGGGACTGAACTCCGGCGTACTCCCCCAGCCGCCATAATAAGTGGCCGTAGTTTTAAGGAGAACCCATAATTGACGTTGTTAGCCACTACACGCTGCGGGATTTACTGAGGAGGGAACCCGAGCACTTATGGACTGAGTGGTTCGTCGTGCAATGAGGATAATCTGTCGACTAACTAACTAAGGGCCGTCAATTCCATTACGTATTTGTTGTCTTAACCAGTTAAGTTTCGTTCCATGTCTTTAGTGATCCTGGAACTTTTACTTACAAATGTAAAACCGAAACTGCACTAGAAATTAAAATACATAATTTGGTTTTAGTGTTCCATATTTTATTCAGCTGCTGTTTTCCTGTTAATTCGTATAATAATAATAATAATGAAGTCCTGATTTGTACTCAGAGTGTTGTTGAAATGTGTTTCCTCGTACCATCCATCGCACTCGTGCCGTATGTTACAAACATGTATACGACGTGAATAAGTTTTCATATCCAGTTGAAGCAGCTCCGCTTAAGACGACAAGTTGACGCTATTTTATAACAGACAATATATACTTCACAGTTTATCGAACTTTCTTCGGTAGCCAGGTGTTCATCTCTGACACAGCCATTGGCAGGTCACAACAGAGGGCGTCACTTGTCTTGTCTATCTATACATATAAAAATACCATCTCCAAACGCAGAAGCTTCAGTTAAGTTACTGCTGTTCAGTAATGAAGGTAGGTTTAGTTTTGCTGTTGTATTACACTATTTTATCATTGTCAAATTACCGATTCTTAAAGTGTGTGTTTTGTATAAATGAACAACTTCAATGGGCACTTCTAAGAGCACGTATGTTACTCAAGCCAATATACTAATAGGCATTTTCCCCTTTATATGGTAAAAATGTTATGTGAAATTTAAAACGAGGCGAAGGAAATCAACGTCGGTGTGTGTTGACTGCATACAATGAAAAGAATATGCACTTACCCCGAAGAATGGATACATGTTTATACTGACTGATCTGCATTCAAATCTACCATAAAAGCAGGTTACGAAATCTACATAGGTTATCCTGATGGATCTATTGAAGAGATATTTGATGCATGCGGGGAATTCTGCTGGAAACAGCAATATACCACCTAAAAACTGTAATGGATGTTTATCCTTCAAAGGCCCAAAATATTGTCATCTTCACGGATTCAATGTCTGCTCTTCAGGCTCTGGAGGGCAGTGAACACTGCAGAACTGACATAACTAAGATAATTCTAGATGCTGATCAGCTCATTACCTCATGCAATATAAGAATAGTGATGCAGTTGATTTAAGGCCACTCCGGCACACCAGGTAATGACAGAGCTGACAGACTGGCAAAGAAAGCAGCAACACAAGAACAACCACCTACAGCGACAACCCTACAGACAGCAAAAACACTTATAAAAGCTATAAACAAAGAGACTTGGATGAACAGATGGGCCATGGGAGATACTGCAAGTAAGGTTTATAGACATATGGCTAGCCCTGATCCTAACGACAGCATTAACCATTTAGCAAGAGGGGACCAGGCCAGCATCTTCAGACTCAGAACACAACATACTCCACTCAGTGGACACCTAAACAGATTACATCCACAATTCTCCCCAGAGTGCCATCTATGTAACTACCCCTACGAAACTGTTGACCATCATGTCCTTGCGTGCCTAAAACTCAACGAGACTAGAAGAATGTTACTCCCTCCGACAGTGGAACAGTGGAACACCTTGTACGGAGGAAAAGAACAGCTTATGAAAACATGTAATTTCCACTATTGGGCCAAATGGCGAAAGCTCATGCGCCGCTGGATCAATAACAACAACAACAAAAGAATCTGCAGTGTTCACTGTATGTAGTTAACAGTACACGGCGAACAACTCGATTAAATTGTAAGAAAACAGTTATTACTGTTATCACCAGGAAGAAGCACATACCTTCTTCTTCCTGTCCTTGTTCTTCTTCTTCTTCTTATTCTTATTATTATTATTATTATTATTATTATTATTATTATTATTATTATTATTATTATTATTATTATTATTATTATTATTATTAATTTATTATCATTCGTTTCACTTCTCCTGTACTGCATGGGGTGTCAGGGCGGAAAGAGATCTCTGGTAACTAGCCTTTCTGTTTGCTTTGTATAAAGTACTTTTCAGTGTCTTTGATATTTTTGTGGTCCATCATCTG